>CM062293.1:282914539-283010612 GCA_031216915.1 Pictodentalium vernedei
ATGTGTTTATATTTCTAGCTTATCAAAGTCAAACACTTTTTTTAATGTGATCACAACAGTATGGGCTGCATCACATCCAAACGAGACGAGGGTAGTCTGAAAACAATCACTGAGGTATCTCAAACAACAGAGATTCGGCCATCCATGAAGGGCTGTATGGGAGTAAATTTCAAAACCTTCATTTTTGTTTACATATGAATTTACTTTCGATTTCTGGTCGACGTCATCGGACGGAAAAAGCATCGATATACAACGCCGTCTAAAATCAAATAATGAGAAAGATCGCCTTCATACAATATACTATTATTATATAGAGACTGCACAGTTGCCATATTCAGTACAAGGTATCATGATACCTGTTGAAATTTTTTAGAATTACGATTTTGTTTTTCGGTGGTAATTCGTGGTATCGAGTGATTTGCACATGTGTTGAACATGGAAGCCATCTTCAATAAAAAAAAATGCAGACAGGGTTGTCCTTTTCCAAAATGCAGCCCTATCGCTGCACTCGAAAGTGTTTTGAATGCCTAGCTTTGTTATTGAATATCTGAAGCACATTTGGCCACGAGTTGTTCTCGCGAAATATTATTGCATTATCAGTTCTGGTACGAATACGATAGCAGATTTCCAGGAACCAATGGTGCCTGCTGTCAACTCTATGAGTTGATTACATATCTGTTTCGTATTCTATACATCCTAACCTCCATTTTGATGTATAATTTGTGTATATTTAATTTGAATTTACGGAATATCAGAGGTGAGAATTTCAAAATAAACAAAATTCTATTACTAATATAGCACCTTAAAAGTGAGTTTATTAAATATTTCAATTAACTCATTTTTTGGAGATAACAGCACATCTTACCTATGGTATAGATTGCAATTGGACCAAGAGTACATCATGAAATACAAATAAAACAAGAGGCCCCATGGGGACTGAGGCGCTCACCTGAGTTGTTTAAAGAAGGATTTAATTACCATCGAAAGCTAGTTAACACAACGGAGGAATGAAGTTATTTAATTATTTTAACGCTGCTGTCCATGCCAGATGATTTTTTTTGCTAGTATTGGGATGCTACCACAAAAATAATGCCCAGATTTTCAGTAATGGAAAACTAGGGAGTCCAAACATCAACCTAGGGACTTGACTGGAACAAACTTGAAGGATGTTGTATACCAAATATCAATAGATTCTGACTGGCGGTTCTGGAGAAGATTTTGAGAATATTACCGATTTTGCAGTATGTTAAAAATTCCCCCCCCCCCCCCCCCCCCCCCCCCCCCCCCCCCCCCCCCCCAGGGAACGCAAATATCAACCCAGGGAGTTTGTTTGAACAAATTGAATCTGAACTCTCACAGGATGCTGTATACCAAATGTTGAAAGATTTTGATTGTATCTAAAGAAGCAGATTGTTAAAGGTTATTCCTCATATTAGACTAAGTTAAAATTCCGGCTCCAATGGGAATCCAAATATAACCCAGGGACTTAATTTGAACAAACTTAGATCTGACCTCCCGAAGGATGCTGTATACCAAATATCAAAAGATTCTGACTGTTGGATCTGAAGAAGATTTTTAAAGAAATTTTCTCATATTGCACTAAGTTAAAATTTAGGTTACCATAGGGAGCCCAGATAGTAACCCAGGGAACCGATTTGAGCAAACTTCAATCTCACTCCGCCACAGATATTGTATACCAAACCTGAAAGCATTCTAACTGGTGGATCTGAAGAAGATTTTTAAAGAAATTTCCTCATATTGCAGGAAGTTAAAATTTGGGCTACCATAGGAAGCCCAAAAATTAACAAAGGCACCTGATCGGAACAAACTTGAATCCCCCCCCCCCCCCCACCCGAGATGTTGTATACCATACTCATACTGCACAAAGTTAAAATTTGGGCTGCCATAGGGAGCCAAAATATTAACTCAGGGACCCGATTTGAATAAACTTGAATCTGACCACTCTAGAGATGTTGTATACCAAACATGAAAGCATTCTGACCTGTGGATCTGAAGAAGATTTTAAAGAAATTTCCTCATACTGCACAAAGTTAAAGTTCGGGCTATCAATTGGAGCCCAAATATTAATGTTGTATACCAAATATGAAAGCATCTGACCGGTGATCTGAAGAAGAAGAATTTTAAAGATTATTCCTCATATTGCACTGACTTAAATGTGGGCTCCCTTAAAGAGCCCAAATATTAACTCAAGCACTCGATTTGAACAAACTTGAAGCTGACCCCCCCCCTCCCCCCCCCCCCCCCCCCCCCCCCCCCCCCCCCCATTGAAATGTTATACACCAAATATGAAAGCATTCTGACTGGTGAATCTGAAGAAGAGTTTTAAAGAAATTCCCATATATTGCACTAAGTTAAAATTCGGGCTCTCGTTCACATTTTCCTTTAGCACAGGCTACACCCCTTAGTTCTTGTCCGATCACCACGAAATTTCAAATGCAGGTTTGAAGTCATGTCTAGATGAGAACGTCCCCTTTTGGTCGCGATCGGTCCACCGTGATGGCTGCCCGAGCCCAAAACCCGAAAACCTTTAGGACAATCTACAGGTCGTATTTATGAAGGGATTTCATTGTAACTTGGTAGGATGACTCTGCATAATTTCTAGATGAGAACGACCCCTTTTGGTCATGATCTGTCAACCATGACGGCTGCCCAAGCCCGAAACCGAAAAACTTTTAGCACAGTCTACAGGTCATATTTAATATGGAGGGATTTCATTGTAACTTGGTAGGATGACTCCGTATGATGTCTAAATGAGAACTTCCCCATTTGGCCGCGATCTGTCAACCGTGACGGCTGGCCCGTGCCCAAAACCCGAAAACATTTAGCACAGCCTACAGGTAGTATTTATGGGGGGGGGGGGGGGGGAGGAGGGGGAGAGGGGATTTAATTGTAACTTGGTAGGATGACTCCGTATAACGTCTAGATGAGAACGTCCCCTTTTGATCGCGATTAGTCAACTGTGACGGCTACAGGGGCCCGAAAAAATTTAGCACAGTCTACAGGTCGTATTTATGAAGGGATTTCACAGTAACTTGGTAGGATGATTCCAGATAATGCCCAGATGAGAACGACCCCTTTTGGTAGCGATCCTTCAACTGTGATGGCTGCCCGAGCTCAAAACCCGAAAACCTTTAGGATAGACTACTGGTCGTATTTATGAAGGGATTTCATTGTAACTTGGTAGGATGACTCCATATAATGTCTAGATGAGAAAGTGCCCTTTTGGTCGCGTTTGGTCAACTGTGATGGCCACAGGGGCCCGAAGCCCGAAAACTTTTAGCAGTCTACAGGTTGTATTGATGAAGAGATTTCATACTAACTTGGTAGGATGATTCCAGATAATGTCTAGATGAGAACGTACCCTTTTGGTAGCAATCATTCAACCGTGACGGCTGCCCGAGCCCAAAACCCTAAAAACCTTTAGCACAGACTACAGGTCGTATTTATGAAGGGATTTCATTGTATCTTGGTAGGATGACTCAGTATAATGTCGAGATGTGGACATCCCCTTTTGGTTGCGATCGATCAACCGTGATGGCTACACAGGCCCGAAGTCTGAAAACCTTTAGCACAGTTTACAGGCGGTATTTATGAAGGGATTTCATTGTAACTTGATAGGATGACTCGTTTTGGAATAATTTCACTGTAACTTGATAACTTTGGTTGACATACATTAACTGTGAGGGCCACATTAACCCACCCCTAAGTTCTTTAGTATAGTCTACACCTCAAATTATTTTTATTGAAAACATAGCATACAGGGAACAGAAATTAACATATTCTCAATTATCACAATTATTGTCGTATTTCATAATCCTTTCATAACCATTGAACATTATCCTTTTCATCAAACACAACACACGGTCAAGTTAAGCTACAGTGTCATTGACACTTTCATTAAAAATTAATCCCCATTATTGCCCTAAGTTAAAAATCCGGGCTCCTGTATCGAGCCAAATATGAATCAAGGGGCTTCATTTTGACAAACTTGTATCTGACCCCCTATGGATGCTATATATATACCAAATATCAAAAGATTCTGATCGGTGGTTCTGGAGATAATTTTTTTTTTAATTTCAAATATGCTGACTCAGCATTTTTTAGACCCCCCCCCCCCCCCCCCCCCACAGAACACCCTGACACAACTGGCAATTTTGTTTTACCCAGGCCTGCAACCAAGGTCGGGCATCTGGATGGGGGGGGGGGGGGGGGGGGGGGGGGGCATGTAGGCTGGGGGCCTCCACAACCTGGACATAATCCCATCATTTTTCCATCCAGAATCATTTTATCCTCCCCCCCCCCCCTCCCCAGGTGACTAAAGTTCACCATGGTTCGGTCCGGCATAGAAAAAATGTAAAATCTGGCATTAAAAGGAGCAATTTCCTGTCTTCTGAAGGATCAATTCCTACTTCAACATACCCCAGAAAGTTTTATTTTTTCTGCTCAAATAACAAGATTCATTATTTGATTTTTTCTGCCACTAACTTTTGAATTACCATCCTGAATCATTTCACGCCCCGCCCCCCCTCCCCCTCATAGTGACTAAGTTCCACTAATTTGGATACACTGTGCCAAGCACAGGTGCATCGTGTCGAACATAGTTCGACCCGGCATGGGCAAATTTTTTAATTTCGCATTAAAAGGAGCAATTTCCTGTCTTCTGAAAGATCAATTCCTACTTCAACATACCCCAAAATTTTGCATTAAAAGGAGCAATTTCCTGTCTTCTGAAGGATCAATTCCTACTTCAACATACCCCAAAATTTTGCATTAAAAGGAGCAATTTCCTGTCTTCCGAAGGATCAATTCCTACTTCAACATACCCCCAAAAAGTTTTATTTTTTCTGCACAAATAACAAGATTCCTTATTTGCAATTTTTTATTTCTGTCCACTCACTTTTGATGGACCATTCAGAATCATTTTATCCCCCCCCCCTCCCCACCCCCTCCACCTCCTCAAAGTGACTAAATTCCACTAATTTGGATACTCTTTGCTAAGCCCATGTGCCCCGGGTCGATCATGGTTCCACCCGGCGTGTGAAAATTTTAAAATTTGGCAATAAAAGGAGCAATTTCCTGTCTTCTGAAGGATCATTTCCTGCTTCAACATACCCCAAAAAGTTTTATTTTTTCTGCTCAAATAACAAGATTCATTATTTCCAATTTTTTATTTCTGTCCACTAACTTTTGAAGGACCATTCAGAATCATTTTATCTCCCCCACCCCTGACTAAATTCCACTAATTTGGATACTCTTTGCCAAGCACATGTGCCCCGGGTCGACCATGGTTCCACCCGGCGTGTAAAAATTTTAAAATTTGGCATTAAAAGGAGCAATTTCCTGTCTTTGTCCCATGGAAAGCCTCTGTTTGCGAGAGCATTTCTCCTACTTTCAATTACCAGTAACCACTCATCACTTGAAATTTAAACTGCTGTTGAAGACAGATAATCTCTTCTGTTAATTAGTTAATGTTTCGTATTGTCATAACTACGGCAGCGTATTAGGGTCAGGATCTTTTCATTTAATAAACTGTTTATACAGTTTAATAAACTGTTTTTACAGATTAATAAACTGTATTTACAGTTTAGTAAACTGTATTTACAGTTTATTACGAGACTGTTTTTACAGTTTATTACGAGACTGTTTTAACAGTTTATTACGAGACTGTTTTTACAGATTAATAAACTGTATTTACAGTTTAGTAAGCTGTATTTACAGTTTATTACGAGACTGTTTTTACAGATTATTACCAGACTGTTTTTACAGTTTATTACGAGACTGTTTTTTCAGATTAATAAACTGTATTTACAGTTTAGTAAACTGTATTTACAGTTTATCACGAGACTGTTTTTACAGATTATTACGAGACTGTTTTTACAGTTTATTACGAGACTGTTTTTACAGATTAATAAACTGTATTTACAGTTTAGTAAATTGTATTTACAGTTTATTACGAGACTGTTTTTACAGATTATTACGAGACTGTTTTTACAGATTAATAAACTGTATTTACAGTTTAATAAACTGTATTTTCAGTTTATTACGAGACTGTTTTTACAGTTTATTAGAAGACTGTTTTTACAAATTAATTAGCCATTCGACTATTGGTTAGTAGTATAGCATGTACCCGATTGTGCGATATTACCCGGACTTTTGGGGAAGCTGCTAGTGTTAAATCTTCATAGGAACCGGACTTTGTAGCAATTTTTCTGTGCGAAACTTCGGCGCCATCTGGCTAGATCTGGCAAGTGGTATACGAACTGCATATATCGCCTACAATAGTGCTTCAAGTCGGTAGTAATGGCACAACGATAGAAGAAGATTATAGTACAGAGGACTACAGAAGAAGCTAGTCATAGCACAGAAAGCTGAAACCGATGGTAAGATCACCTGTATAGGAGCTATATAGGGCCTTGGAATCTCACTTATGGAATCCTACTTATAGAATACCTTTTATAGAATCATTGTGGAATCCCCTTTTGAAAACGTCTGGCCTTCAGCTCCACTTTTTGCAAGATGAGGATTAGAGTCGAATGTGGAGCCACTCGTTCGACCAATTACTCTATGGCTTATTTGCTCGATGGGATTCTAGTCGTTTGATCAATCGGAGATAGTTAGCAAGCCTGCAGTAGTGCTACAAGTCAGATAGCAATAGTACAAGGAACTAATGGTACAAAGCTTCGAGGGTGGTAGAAATTTAGTATTGGTCGACTACGAACGAGGTTATAGGACAGGAAGTGGAAGACAATATGTAAACAGATGGCAAGGCTATCTGTGTAGGAACTGTGAGATGATCGACTCGTCGCGGGGCGGGAGGGGGGGGGGGGGAGAGTGGGTCCGATGAGCACCAAAAACTCATGTTTTAAAAAGGTTGTCGTGTGATACATCATTTTAAAGGTATCGACGCGTGTAATCCGATTATTTGGTATTTGCCAGGTCCCTAGGGACTGAGACTTAGGTGCATAAAAAAATTCAAGTTTTAAAAAGGTTTGTTGTCATGTGATACATCATTTTAGCCCGAATATTTGGTTTTTGTGTCTCCTCAAGGGGGTGGGACTGAGGGTTGGGACCTCAAACTCCAAATTTTAGAAAGAATGTCGGGTGATACATCATTTTAAAGGTCTCGATTTGAATATTCCGAATATGAAGTGCCCAACCCTCTCTGAAGAGATGGGGCTGAGGGGCAAAACAAATTTAAGTTTTAGAAAGGTATTCGTGTCATATATCATTTTAAAGGTCTTGACTTAAATATATCGAATATGAAGTATCCGACCCTTCCCGAGGGGTGGGGCCGAGAGAAATTAAAAATACGTTTTAGAAAGGTAGTCATGTCACAATTCATTTTAAAGGTCTTGGGTCGAATATTTCGAATATGAAGTATCCGACCCTCCTCGAGTGGGTGTGGTGGGGCAAGGTTGTAAAACCTTAGGCGATGCGAACGACACACTCTCCAACATGTGACAATGTGAGAAAACGTGTACTTTTTAGTGTTTTATCAAAGGATTTCATTGAATTGGCGGTGATGTCTCGTATGTGAAATAGTCCAAATTGACTGAAGTTGCAAAAAAACATATTTTCCAGTATCTCTTCGTCGGATGCGATTGGTTTGGTGAAGATCTCTCAGATGAGAAACATTTTCAACCGCACGATATCTTGGTTTATTCCAATCAGTCTGTCACAGACGAAAACAGCTTTAGGTAGTGCGCTTTTCAACGGATCTGATTGATTCGACAGTTTCGACGGAGATCTATCAAATGAGAAAGAGGAGATTTACAACTGCGTGGCATGCTGCGCGGCATGCTGCGTGGCATTTAGTATGCAAGTGTATCTTACCGTTAACCTGCCTCGGCTCGACGGTGTTATTTGCCATAGTCTTATCAGAGTTATGTCCTATTACAGAGTTGATATTTTTCGCAAATGTGTTTGTTTTTAGGTGACAACAATTAGGCGAAATGGTGTCATATTTGGTGTGCAAGTGAGTAGTATATCGTGTACCCGATCGACCCTGATAACCCGAACTTTTGCTGGAGCAGCTCGTGTTAAATTCCCATAGTAACCGGACTTTTGCCGAGCATTTTTTCCTGAGGAAAACGTTTGTTCCCTCCAGCTAGATCCGGCAAATGGTGTACTTACAACATATGTAGTATACTGTGGTGTGTATAGTAATATACGTACACATTGGGCTTTGGGTATATATTATGGGGAAGTGGTGGGAAGATGATGGGAAAGTTGGGTTTTCTTGAAAGTTCTTTTTCGCGAAATGGTTGACGTTGCTATTGACGTCGTGACGTCCTGATGCGCACGCGACGTCACAGAGATGTTGACCTCTGTTGTTGTCTATTATACAGTCTGACATAATGTTATTCGGGTCAGGGGGGTGTCGAGTTTCTCGTATGGGACGGGGTGTGTGATATGGTAGTGGCGGTATATATCAATGTTGGTATACTATTACCCCATTGGGCCTTCATGTCATTATTATTATTATTATTATTATTATTATTATTATTATTATTATTATTATTATTATTATTATTATTATAGAACGGCAGTACAGTATCGGCGATATATACCTCTGTGGCCCCCGCCCCTCCGCGAAAGCCATTGGTACTACAAATCGACTTAATGCTTTGTGTCATCCCATGACTGGGTTAGCTAGTATGTAATGCGGTGGCAGACGTTATTTTGGGTTGGGTGGGTGTAATTCATGGTCTCCGAGTGTGTTATCCTATAGGATGTACGCGTTGTACCACTACAGGGCCAATGCTAGCTCTTAGTACTATTATCCACCTAGTGTTATCCTATGACTGGTATAGGTATTATGTAATTCTAGGCCAAACGGTATTGATGGTACAGGTAATGCCTGGCAGTTTAGAACGGTAGTATAACATGGGCGGTATATAACCCTGTAGGCTCCCTGTTAGTGCTTGGTACTATTAACCAACCGACTGGTTTTTTTTATTATATAGCTGGTATAGGTAGTACGTTATAGTAGGTCAAGTGGTATTATGGGGTTGAGGTAATGCTTGGTAGCTTAGAACGGTAGTATAGCATAGGCTATATATACCCCTGTAGGTCTCTTGTTAGTCCTTGGTACTACTAATTCGCCAGATGCTTCATATTATCGAGCGGTATTGTGGGATGGGGTTAATGCCTGGTAGTACAGAAGGGCAGCAGAGTATGGTTGGTATATGCCCTGTGGGCCCATCTTAACCGTTGATAGAATTAACCTAGCGAATATTTGATGTCATCCTATCACTGGCGAGGTGGTACGTAATCCTAATTCTTCCTACCCTATTCCAATTATGGAAGCTGATTAACCAATCATATTGCTTCATTTTCCGTAATTTATACTTATTCATACAAAGTGTCTCCCTTGTGCATAACAAAAGCATATATCATTCCCAAAGCAAATAAGCTAATGACCGAGTGACTCGCACATACTGCTCGAACGACTCAAATCCCATCGAGAAAATGAGCCATATAATAAAACAAACCAATCGGTTGGTTAATAGCACCAAGCACTAACAAGGGGGTCTACAGGGGTATATATGTCAAGGTGATAGCTTGAATTTTCGATTTTGTTGTTTAAAAGTGTATATATTTTCGATAATCATTCTCACTGGGCTAAATATAAAGCATAAGGATAAGGACATGGCGGACCCCGAAAACCGATTTGTCACTTAAACAGACCTGCAGTAATTCAAGCGCTGGTAATGAGGCATGCAATTTAATGTCCATTATGACGCATTTATTGAACGCTACATGGGCGGTCTGGATAAAACATTAAGGGTAGTAAATCCAGTGTCATCCTGCAGTCGTTATCTGTGTAATTATGACCAGTTAATAGGTAATTATTGTAAATACAGTACATCGCACATGTTCTAGACACATACCCATATTATGCATCTGGTCTGTCACGAATGTCAAGATATACCGAAATGCAAGACTTAAAGGAACTTAAAAGCGAATATTAAATTAAGATAGATCTAAGCGGCCAAGTTCAAGAGAAGCAATTAAAATGAGAATTAATGTTCTGGCTATCGAAATAAAAATCGATCGGGGAAATTCATTCCAGCCATTCCACTCTGAAGGTGTGTAAGGCTGTGGGTCGCTGAGAGTAGATGGGGATGTCCCATGCTTAGAGGAGGTGCCGCATCGGGGCGAAAGTATAGACACGTTGTGATGTAGGCGAGTCACGGAGCTCATATTTAGAATAGGAGCACCTATGTTTATCTCAGAATAATGTTCATACAGGCAAGCCTACTCTGCGTACGTCCGTCTTGCCTTCTACAACTGATATGTCGTCTTCCTAAATACTAATAGTTCCCTGTGCTCCGTACTTCCTATTTCTGATCCTACATTCAGAAATGGCCACCGACTTGGCCGCGACGGAGAGTTTAGCCCCACTGTTGGCTACTGCTTGAGTGAAA
The DNA here is from genome assembly GCA_031216915.1 of Pictodentalium vernedei. Taxonomy (NCBI): domain Eukaryota; kingdom Metazoa; phylum Mollusca; class Scaphopoda; order Dentaliida; family Dentaliidae; genus Pictodentalium; species Pictodentalium vernedei. The sequence continues at coordinate 282,924,991 of CM062293.1, forward strand.
ATCGTCCAGTCAAGTGACAACAGTGTAAGAGTGACATTTCGTCACTTGTTAGAGGGAAAGCGACATACTAAAGTGACAATACGTTAGCGGCTGTGCGAGTGCAGTTGTAGAGTGATATTCTGTCACGTGTTGAGTAAGAACGTCCGTTAAAGTGACAACACGTTAGTGGCAGTGCGACGGCTGTGAAAGAGTGAAGTAAAGAGGCGACCAAAGAACAAGCGCCAACGAGAAGGAAGGAAAACCAGCAAGAACAGAGAATGTGGGCCCGCAAGTGACTCAAAAACTGTTTGGGTAGGGGTGATTAACGTTTATTCATTTGATTTCATGTAAGTCACAAATTACCACATTTATTTATATGTATATGTATTAAATTTTTTGTTTCCAGTGAACCACAATTGATTCATGCTTTTTTGACGAAAAGTCACATACCCTTTCGGGATAAGGATCGCCCCTGCAAAAGTAAAACGGTCGGGTTCCTCATGGTGAGACATTCGTTCACGCACGGATTCAGGCAACATTCATTGTCTCATATTCCACTCCCCTGCAATGTCGAGGCGATAGCGGTGAGATGTCTATCATAAAATGTTTACGAATGACTTGCTCAAACGTTTGCTCAGACGTTTGACATGTTTCACTCTCCCTAAATATTGTAGTAATAGCAGCAAGATCTCTCTCTATCTCAGTACGTTCACGAATCACTTGCTCGAAAGGTTTGTCATATCCCACTCCCCTGCAATATCGAGGTGATAACAGTTGGATCACTCTATTACAGTATGTTCACGAATCACTTGCTGGAAAGTACTGTCATATTTCATTCTTCCGTAATGTCGGGGTGATAGCAGTAATATCTGCATCCCAGTATGTTCACGAATCACTTGTTCGAAAATTTTGTCATATTCCAATCCCCTGACATGTTGAGGTGATAGCACTTGGATCTCTCTATCACAGTGTGTTTATGAATCACCTCTGCAAAAGGATTTCCACATTTCATTCTTCCGTAATGTCGAGGCGATAACAGTAGGATCTCTCTATCGCAGTACATTTACTTGCTGAATGTTTGTCTTGTTCCACTCCATTGAAATGTGGAAGTTGTCAGATCTGTATTGTGTCAAAATACCTTCACGAATGTCTCTCGTCAAAATTATTCCTCTTTAATCGACTCGTAAACTTAATATTACATTCAAAAACGTTGATGAGTTCTTCGACTAGTGTCGAGCTTCTGATCAACGAGTAAATTAGTTGTGTACTATTGCTTTTAGAGGGTACGTGCAGCTTCCTCAAAATGTATTCGTGAAGACGTCGTGTTGGTGTTTTGGGTTTCCTTCTCGAGAGGTTTCATCAGACACTTTAATGTATCATAATACTTTCACTCATTTCATTTGGACTCTCTCTCGTTTAGCGTGATATCAAGCTACACTTCAGCATGCCACGCAGTTGAAAATCTCCTCTCTCTCTCTCTCATTTGATAGATCTCCTTCGAATCTGTCGAATGACCCACACCCGTCGAACAAGCACACCACATAAAGCTGTATTCGTCTGCCACATACTGATTGGAATAAACCAAGATATCATGCAGTTGAAAATGTTTCTCATCTGAGAGATGGCTACGAAACCAATCGCATCCGACGAAGAGACACCGGAAAACACAGAGGGAAAAATACATGTTTGTCAGAGCAAAGCCAGCCTAAATATAGGGGCAAGGGGCCTCATATATAAAGATATTGTAAGTTCAAAAGATATTCCGCATCAAGGCGAAAAACCTATGTGAATTTCACTTCTCTGTGAAGCTGGGCATGGAAAAAACACACGTGGTGTATATCCAGCTTCAGGGCAGGGACCCAGGGGAGAAACGGTATGTTAGATAAGGTCTAATCTCATTTAAGTTATACAGTAGTCGCGAGTCTTACGAGACGTAATCGGTTGGTGGCAGGATATCGTCACGGCCAATTGAGAAACGAGATTCTAAAAGATAGAAATGTCTGTCGTGTCGTCACCTGATCATTAGTATAGCAATGAGTGGCAGGAACGAATCGGTTCTCTCGACAAGTGAAATCACCGTTAAGTCACGCGCGAGATGACTTGTATTGATTCTGCCTCGATATACGTCATCTTTCACCGTTTTGGCAGATGGACAGATGAGCGTCTGTCCATCTGACAGTTTAGGGTAAAAAGTATATATATACCTTGAAGAGCAGAGCATTAGACACACACTTGGGGTCACACACACGTTGGTGAAGTCCAGGGCAGGCGGGCTCTGTTTCCTGGCATAGGGGTACCTTCGATCACAGGACCCTGAAACGACTGGAATCGGCAGACAGGGCATTCCACGATTGATTTAGCTTAAGGTTGATAGGGGGCTACAGTGCCAAATTCGTTGAGAAGGAAAACCCAAGGTGAAACGTTAAAGTTTAGATTGTCGAGTAGCAGGTATCAGCCTGCAATAGTCAGAAGTGCAGGTTAATTGTATTGTGCGTATTAACCCTTTAAACGTCAGACTGATTGCGTTGGGAGTAGTTTGTTTTGCTGTCGAAGCATCGTAATACCGACTGGAGATCGGTGTGAGTGACAATCTCGCCCTAGCACAAAAAGGGGCATTTGTGAATCGTGAATTCAACCAGGAACAGTGAACATTTCAATAGGACTTTCACGGAAGATTTTCAAAAGGCACATGAGGTATGAGTAGACAATATCTGACCCATATCAGAAGTAAGGTGGCTTTATAGATGACAAATATTGCTGGTCGGAACCCTCCGACAGCCAGAGGTACAGTTACGCGCAGACGTTGACATTTGAGCCTAAGCGGTGAAGCTCTTATGGCGAGCTCACGTTAATAACATTTCAGATTTGTGAAGCTCTTATGGCGAGCTCTCCGTAATATAGTTTCAGATTTGTGAAGCTCTTATGGCGAGCTCACGGTAGTAACATTTCCAGTGTGTAGACTATAGTGGCAGCACAGGGCTATAGAATGACTATATAATTGTTGAGAATTATTTAACCCATTTTCTGTGAAAAGAATCGAATTGTTGATTGTTGAAATATTGAAACGGCTTTTTTTATGTGTAAATAAAAGAGTCGTTGTTACTTTAAATCATTCTTTCCATTACACAGCCTGAAGTGATTAGGAATCACACCTAACGGAAATCGAACCTATCTTAGACCAATATGGCAGAGGAGAAACGAAATCACAGCGCCGGTCGAACTCAGCTCCCAGCGCCGAGTTCGCGGCACTAGGATTCCGACTCTCCACGTCGGTCTAATTTTCCCGCAATTTCATCAACGGGACTAAATAACCCCACGTCAGCCCAGGCCTTACGGGGCCTCAGGTGTCCTGACATGATTGGCGAGCGCTAACCAGGATATTTCTAAAAGGTAAAAAATGGCTATATGGAAATTTTGTTTTATTTTAACGGCGGTTCTGTTTACGTTTTGACGCGTTCGGTCAGCTGATGCCGTTCAAGGGTTTAATATCGCAGTGCAGTAGTCCCCAAGAGGATACTTAATAGCCACTATAACTGCGGTAGATTTCAGAACATTTGGGGCGTTTAATTACGTTAAATTACACAGGTAAATTAGGATTAATTGCCATATTTTTTTTTCTTTCTTTTCCTTCTTCATTCTTTCTGACGAGTGTTGAAGATAGAAAGAAAAAATCAAAATGGATGTTGTTACACCCCTCGCCCAACTGGTATCATTAGGCCAGGAAATGGGGCTTGAGGGAGCCGAACTTCAGAAGTTTGTTAAAGATGAGCAGAAACGTGAAGCCAAGGAAATTGCCTTACGTAATGGGGCGAGGGAGAGAGAAGCCTTATTAGAACGAGAGCGTGAGAAAGACGCAAGAGAGGCGAGGGAGAGAGAGGCCCAAGCAGCAAGAGAGTGCGAGAAAGAGGAGAGAGAGGGAAGGGAAAAGGAAGCCCAATTAGATAGGGACGCAAAAGAGAGAGAGAGTCAATTAGCAAATGAGGTGAGAGAGAGGGAAGCCCAATTAGCAAGGGAGACAAGGGAGGCAGAACGAGAGCTCGAACAACAGAGGCACGAGAGAGAATTAGAGCTCCTCAGAGCAAGGGCCGATGTGGAGAATGAAATTCGGCGCTCAGGGGATGGGAGTGCAGGGGTAGCAATTCATGCCCCACGCCCCCACCTCGTTCATTTTAATGAAAACACAGATGACTTGGACTCGTACTTGAAGAGGTTCGAGCGTTTTGCCTCCAGTCAAATGTGGCTAGAAGACACATGGGCTATATGCTTGAGCCCTTTGTTGTCAGGTAAAGCCCTCGAGGCTTATACCAGTACGCCCTCCTGCCTCCTACACTTCTTAACGGCTACAGTGAGCTGAAGAATGCCATCCTTCGGAGATACCGGCTCACTGAAGAAGGATTCTGGACCAAGTTCCGAGAAATTAAGCAGGAGAAGGGAGTAACAGTACCTCAGTATTTTGATCGAGCTAGGCGGTACTTTGACCGCTGGACTGATCTCGCAGAAGTGAATGAGTCTTATGGAGCCCTGCGGGATCTATTTCTCCGGGAGCAGTTTTTAACTACATGCTCCAAAGAGTTGGGCCTGTTCATCAAGGAAAGGGGTCCGCCCACCTATGATGAGATGGCAACTGTGGCAGAACGCTACATCGAGGCCCACGGGGGGGGGGGGGGGGGGGGGGGGGTGTAAACGCACCCAAATCGGCTAGGGGTGGGCAAACGGGTTGGCAATGACACCCGTAAGGTAACACCACCCCAATCCGCCTGCGTCGCAGGCCAGCCGGAATGGAAACGCCTCCAAAGACACAACTTGTTTTATCTGCAACAAGCGGGGTCATATTGCCAGGGACTGCTGGCAGAAGCAGGTTAGGACCACTGGGAACATTAGACCACCTCAGCAGGGGGGCGGGGACGCAGCACCAAGGGCTTGGAAGCAAGGTGACCGCGTAGATCCAGGGCAAAGCAGACAGACGGCAGCGTTCTGTCAAACTATCGGCCCAGAACACAGTCCCATCCGGGAATGTATACAAAAGGGAGAATTAAGGCTGGAAGGCGGGGAGGTTGTCCCGATAATAAGTGGCATGTGTGAGAGGCTCACAACTTCGCAGGAGAAGGTTAATATCCCAGTGTACCAAGGGTACGTGGGACAAAGGGAGATCCGTCTGCTCCGGGATTCTGGGTGCTCCTCTGTAGCGGTTAGAAGGCAACTCGTTGACAACAAGCAATTGTTGGGTCGTGACCATTTGTGTATTTTGATAGATGGGACCGCTAGAAGGTTCCCCATCGCGAGAATAACTGTGGATACCCCATTTTATTGTGGCGAAGTGGAAGCCATGTGCATTGAATCGCCTGTCTATGACCTGGTCATAGGTAATATCCCAGGGGTGACGGCAAACCCTGATAAGTTGTGGTCCAGGGATAGTGGACCAAGTGAGGGCCCAACGAGGGCAAAGGAAGTTCAAGTCGGTGGGCAAGGACCCCCGGCGGTTGCACTCGGAAACGTACCGAGTAAGGAAGGGAAGGTTCCCAGGGGGAACCAATCCGATGGTCCAGGGGATGGCCCCTACACGACGAAATGTCGGAAAGTTTCAGGAGGGACGACTCCTGTCCAATTAGGGAGAAGGGACCGCAGGCGGTCCAGGCTAAACGCCAAACAGCGAGGGAACCCAATGGGGTCATTGAGGAAAGACCCTCAAGCAAATTTATGTGGGGGAGTTGAGCGCCCAAGAAGTCGGTGTCACCCGTGTGGAGAGGGGAGGCCAGACCCACGCAAATGGCTGGGCAAACTTCCCCAGAATTGAGAGGGCACAGGGCAACACAAGTTGAGGGTGTTAAAGTGGATGGGACCGCCAAGGTGGGCGCCCAGGGGCCGAGGAAAGGGTCCACAAACCAAAGGAGAAGCATCCTAGGTGGCGGAGACCACGCAGTGAGTGCCGGGGGCGCATAGCGCCCAAGGTGCGCAAGAAGTCGTCGCAATGGACCGGGGGTCGACGGCACAAGGGCCAAGGGCGGCCAGTGTCGTTCGAACGAAGGTAACCACCGGGACGAGTGAGCCTGGGGGATATAGCCCCAAGGGAAGCTCTTGGGAATGCGACAATGACAGGGTATGGGGACCCTGGTGGAATACCCGTAGAAATAACGGGGCGAGAAGTAGGGGTGTGTCAAGGGTTACCCAAGGGGATACTGGAAACCGGGCCCCTACCAATGGTTGGTGGTTATAAAGAAGCAATAGTTGGGTGGCTGTGAGCCTGGTGTCTGGGACGGGGGCTCCAGTCGCAGATATTTTTGTGGATGAGGTGATGAGTTTCGTAAACCCGGTGTTAAGGCCCGGAAGAAACTTTTTTATTTTAATATTATTATTGCTCTGTCTGCTGACTAGAGTTGGTTGTGGGATGCACAAACCCGATGTTAAAGCCCGGGGAAACCGCGCTTGTTTTTATTGACGAGAGTTCGTTGGGAATGTGAGGCATACCAACCTCGTCTGTCGCAAAGGCGCGGTCGGGAAATCTGTGTGTTGAATGTGTGAGTGTGTGAGGCACAATTTTAATCCCCTGGTTGAGCTTTGCGAGGGTGATGCTCAACATAATGCAGGGGTCGTTTGCCCCTTCACAAGACATAGGGGAATGGGAGGTGAAGTTGCACTCCGTTGGAATTAACCCATTTGACGCAAAGGCGCGGACGGTGTTACTCGTCGGAGTGAGTGCCAAGTGAACTGTTTGCAAAATGGGCGAATGTGTATAAAAATGTGTATGTTTAGGTGTAAATATATAGTATTAGAGAGAGAGAGAGCGCGCTGCAAATCTAAGGATAAGGCTACTCTCCATATGTAAACCCGCAAGACGGGAGCATGTGGTGGCGTGTGTGTCGTGGGAATCGACATGGCCGACGCATGAGCCCGGTCATGAGCCTCACGACCACTAGGGTACAGTTTTGTAGTCTTGAACATGATGGGTAGAATGTAAAAAGGTGTGAGAGGCGAGCGTGCGTGGCTTTGCCCCTTGTGTTTTAAGAGATACACAGGGAGTTTCTCTCGGGAAGGGAAACCAGGAACAGTGAACATTTCAATAGGACTTTCACGGACGACTTTCAAAAGGCACATGAGGTATGAGTAGACAATATCTGACCCAAATCAGAAGTACGGTGGCTTTATAGATGACAAACATTGATGGTCGGTACCCTCCGACAGCCAGAGGTACAGTTACGCGCAGACGTTGACATTTGAGCCTAAGCGGGTGAAGCTCTTATGGCGAGCTCACGGTAATAACATTTCAGATTTGTGAAGCTCTTATGGCGAGCTCTCCGTAATATAATTTCAGATTTGTGAAGCTCTTATGGCGAGCTCACGGTAGTAACATTTCCAGTGTGTAGACTATAGTGCCAGCACAGGGCTATAGCACGACTATATAATTGTTGAGAATTATTTAACCCTAGCAACCCATTTTCTGTGAAAAGAATCGAATTGTTGATTGTTGAAATATTGAAACGGCTTTATTTTTATGTGTAAATAAAAGAATCGTTGTTACTTTAAATCATTCTTTCCATTACACAGCCTGAAGTGATTAGGAATCACAGCTAACGGAAATCGAACCTACCTTAGGCCAATATGGCAGAGGAGAAACGAAATCACAGCGCCGGTCGAACTCAGCTCCCAGCGCCGAGTTCGCGGCACTAGGATTTCGACTCTCCACGTCGGTCTAATATTCCCGCAATTTCATCAGCGGGACTAAATAACCCCACGTCAGCCCAGGCCTTACGGGGCCTCAGGTGTCCTGACAATGTTTTTGCATCTTCTGTCAATTTGGACTGTTTCACATACGAGACATCACCTCCAAATCAATGAAATCCTTTGATGAAACACTTAAAAAAACAGCTAAAACAGTACACGGTTTCACACATTGTCACATGCTGAAGAGTGTGTCGTTCGCATTTGCACGACTACCTTTCTAAACCTTAAGTTTTGAAACCCACCCCTCGGTTCCATCCCATCGGGAATGCTGGATACTTCATATTCGAAGTATTCAAGTCGAGACCTTTAAAATGATGTATCACACGCCTACCGTCCTAAAACTTGAGTTTTGAGGCCGCACCTTCGGCCCCCACCCACTCAGGGATGGTCGGATACTTCAAATGCGAAATATTCAAGTCGTGAACTTTAAAATGATGTATCACATGACTACCTTTCTAAAACATGGGGTTTGAGGCCCCCACCCCTCAGCCCCACCCTATCGGGGAGGGTCGGATACTTTATATTCAAAATATTCAAGTCGAGACCTTAAAATGATGAATCACCCGACAACCTTTCTAAAACTTAAGTTTTGAGGCCCCACCCCAGAGCCCCCTCGGATAGACGCAAATACCAAATATTCGGACTACATGCGCCAAGACCTTTAAAATGATGTATCACATGCCAACCTTTCTATAACTTGAATTTTATATGCCCCCAGCAACCCCCCCCCCCCCCCCCCCCCACCCCTCTCGGGGATGGAACAATACCAAATATTCGGACTACACGCGTCTAGACCTTTAAAATGATGTATCGCTTGTCAACCTTTCCAACACTTGAATTTCTTTATGCCCCTCAGCCCCATCCTCTCGGGCAGGGACAAATAACAAATATTCGGACCACACGCATTGAGACCTTAAAATGATGTATCACACGAAACCTTTCTAAAATATGAGTTTTTGATGACCTTCAGACCCACCCCCGAGAAGAGTCGATCACCTCATTTAACCTTTACGCGCTGAAGCTCGAACACAGTTCCTAAACAGATAGCCTTGCCATCTGTTTCCGTCTTGTCTTCAACTTTCTGTTCTTTAAGTTGCCTCGTTCGTAGTCATCCAATACTATAATCTTCTACCACCCTCGCAGCTTTGTACCATTAGTTTTTTGTACTATTACTATTTGACTTGTAGCACTTCTTGCAGGCTTGCTAACTATCTCCAATTGAACGAACAACTAAAATCCCATCGAGCAAATAAGCCACAGAGTAATGAGTCGAACGAGTGCATCCACATTCGACTCTTATCTTCAGCTCGGGAAAAAGTGGAGCCGAAAGCTAGACTTTTTCAAAAAGGGATTCCGTAGGGATTCAATAAAAGGTATCCTATAAGCGGGATTCCATAAGTGAGATTCCAAGCCCTATATAGCTCCTATAAGGTGGTCTTACCATCGGTTTCAGTCTTCCGTCCTATGACTAGCTTGTACTGTAGTACCGTATCCTATAATCTTCTTCTCCCCTTTTACCATTACTGCTGATTTGAAGCACAACTCTAGGCTTGCTAACTGCCACATATTACCTCTACCCTAGGCCAAATCTTAGAATGTCAAAGAACCATCCATGCCCTGCTAGGAGACTGGAAACCAAGCATACACCACACAGCAGTACATTTCATACAACCTATACCATATATGGGATAGCACACCAGCCCAGGTGGATTGTTGTTCCAATGGTTAACATGGGACCTAAGTCGGTATATACCGCCCATGCTATTCTACTGCACTACAGAAGACATTACCCCCCGCCCACAATAGCTCTTCTCCTAGCATTACGTTCCACCTATACCAGCCATAGGATAATATGAAGCATTAGGTCGATTACTAGTACCAAGGGAAAAGTTGAACCAACAGGGATATAAAAAACGTCCTTTACTTCCTAACAAGACAACAATGGATTACCCCTACTCAACAATACTGCTTGGCCTATCATTACGCAATACCTTTACCACCTGTGGGTCAGCACACCGTCCTAGGTAGATAATGGTGCTGCTACCGTTCTAAACTACCAGGCCTTACCCCTACCCACAATACTGGTTGTTCTAGCGATACGTACTATCTATACCAGTCAGAGGATAATTTGAAGCATTAGTTGGATTAATAGTTCGAAGGGCTAACATGGGACCCCTAGGGTGAGGAGCGAACATCCCATACTGCCATACTAGGCGAGCATGCATTACCACCACCCACCCTACAATACCGCCTGGCCTAGCATTACATACTCCCTATATCAGTCATAGGACAGTACAAAGCAATCGACAGGTTGATACAACAAGGATTAAGATGGGATCTATAAGGCTCACACTATACTACAAATCCAAACCACCAAGGACTATTTCGCAATACCACACGAGACGACGACCATGCATTACCCCAACACACAATACTGGTTAACCTAGCATTACGTACTACCTATATCAGTCATAGGATAGTACAAAGCAATCGGCAGGCTGATACAACAAGGATTAAGATGGGATCTACAATGATATATAACGCCCATACTATACTGCAAATCCAAACCACCAAGGACTATTTCGCAATACCGCACGAGACGATGACCATGCATTACCCCACCCGACAATACTGGTTAACCTAGCATTACGTGCTATCTATACCAGTTGTAGGATAATATGAAGGTTGATTAGTAGTACCAAGGGCTAATAGTATACCTAAAGGGGTATATACCATCCTTACTATACTACGATATCAGTCAAGTACGAGAACACCGACACACCCTGACCCGAAAGATGTCATACCACATTGTATATGGTTTAACAACAGCGGTCAACGTTTTCTGACGTCATGGTGCGCATAATGACGTCACGACGTCCATAGCAATGTCAGCCATTTCGCGGGAATTTTTTTCTCGAGAAACACAACCTTCACCATTAATTTCCATCATACCCCACACTATATATCCATAGCCCTGTGTGTACATATATCACTGCACATGTCATAGCATACTATATATGCAGTACGTACATCGCGTGCAGATTTGGTCAGGTTGCAATCCAAAAAGTCCGGTTCCTATGTGAATTTAACAATAGCAGCTTCCCCAAAAGTCCGGGTAATAGCGCATGATCGGGTACATGCTATACTACTAACCAATAATCGAATGGCTAATTAATTTGTAAAAACAGTCTTCTAATAAACTGTAAAAACAGTCTCCTAATAATCTGTAAATACAGTTTACTAATCTGTAAAAACAGTTTATTAATCTGTAAAAACAGTCTCGTAATAATCTGTAAAAACAGTCTCGTAATAATCTGTAAAAACAGTCTCGTAATAAACTGTAAATACTGTTTACTAAACTGTAAATACAGTTTATTAATCTGTAAAAACAGTCTCGTAATAAACTGTAAAAACAGTCTCGTAATAATCTGTAAAAACAGTCTCGTAATAAACTGTAAATACAGTTTACTAAACTGTAAATACAGTTTATTAATCTGTAAAAACAGTCTCGTAATAAACTGTAAAAACAGTCTCGTAATAATCTGTAAAAACAGTCTCGTAATAAACTGTAAATACAGTTTACTAAACTGTAAATACAGTTTATTAATCTGTAAAAACAGTCTCGTAATAATCTGTAAAAACAGTCTCGTAATAAACTGTAAATACAGTTTACTAAACTGTAAATACAGTTTATTAATCTGTAAAAACAGTTTATTAAACTGTTAAGCAGTTTATTAAATGAAAAGGTCCTGACCCTAATACGCTGCCGTACATAACTGTGTATAATCAGTGTGTTGAATAAACACCTCAAATATAACAAAAGACACTCAGACAAGGGATTATATTCAATGTAATTACAGGTGTAAATTGACAACTCTGAGTTAATTCATTGGTAGATAAAATGGATCAAAAGGGTGAAAATTGAAAGACAGTGTCTGAAATTTTTCTAGGGGTGGGGGCGAAAATATTTCCGGGGGAGGGTGGGGGGCGCCCCCCCCCCCCCCTGGTGGTTGCAGGACTGGTTTTACCATTGCATTCTACTGGTCCTAAGGATGCTTCATACCAAATAAGAGTTCTCTGTTCCGTGTGGTTTGGGAAATGTGAGCGTTTGAAAATATTTCTATTTTTAGCTCCTGGGGTTCCTTCGGGAACACTGGAAAATTTTGTTTGGGCATGAATCAAGTACTGATGACTTAATAATACCACATGCCAATTTTGGTTAAAATCGGACCATCGGTTCAGAAAAAAGAAAATTTGGGTGGGGCTAAAAATCTTGCCCCTCCCATTTATTTATTTATTAAGGTTTTAACGACACTTTAACAGCCAAGGTCATATCGTATCGCTGACAGGTGGTGGAAGCTGGAGTACCCGGATCACTGAGCAACGACGAGCAGCTGCCAGCTTCCCAACATCGTAACTCCGCACTGTAGCATAGGCAGGGAGGGTTAGATTGGTTGAAGACATGCGTCCATCGACGTGCAGTACGCATTAGTACACGGCGCCATCATGCCCCATGTGGACAATCGGGGTTAAGTGCCTTGCCCAAGGACACAACGCGGGAGTCCGAATCGATCGCTCAGACGGACACCATCCAAGGACTAACCGGGCTCGACGTTGCTTAACTTCGGTGATCTGGCGAGAATCGGTTACCGCAACGCCACCGCGCCCCTCCCATTACAATGGCAAGTATTGCTCCACGAACTTCGATTGAACAAACTTGATTCTACACCTCAAAAGGAAGCTACATACCAAATATCAAGTCATTTACCCACTGGTTCGTGTGAAGAAGATTTTTTTTAAAATTTTTGAGTATTCCCCACCCCCCACCCCCACGCCCCTCCCTTTGGGGCTGGGCGAGTTGATTTGAAAAAAAAATGCGATGTCAGAACAAGCAATTAACTCAAATTTAACTAAAATTGGTTCAACGGTTTCGGAGGGGCATATTTACGGACGACAGACGATGCCCTGTAGCTCATCCTGACTTTCAGTCGGGTGAGCTAAAAAGTTTACACGACGATTTTTATGGAGGAGTCTCGCACATAAGACTTTCGGGCGTACGGACAGGCAGAGCGACGACAATATAGCCCCCTACTTCTTCGAGGTGCATGGGGGTATAAAAAATTTGTTCATTCGTTTCATTTGTTACACTTCAACCGGGTCTCTGACAAAAGCTCGAGATTGGTCGGGTGTAACTCAATTTTGCCGTATGTGGTTGGACATCCGAATATCAGATAAAGGGATTTCTGTTGGCTGGAGCACGCGAGATTAACGTTCACAGTCAAAATCTGTTCATATCATTCGTTTTGTTATAATAAATTGTGACAATACAAATCCTCTCGAGAAAAGAAAAATGTTTTCAACTGAGCGAATACAAAGTAGACATACTCAGATACAAGATGGGCCATTTAATCTTGATATTAGCAGCATTCGACAAGAACCAAATAAGAACGTGCAGCGTTAAACAAGTTAAAATTTTCACATTTTTGTCGCACTAGATCTGTCACACGAATGCTTCACATTGACGTACCCAGTGATGCAATTGCGCAGACATTGTGCTTTTCGACCACTGCCCGGAGAAATGGATCGCCAGAAGATTTTAGACGGCATGGCACCCTTCCACCTCCCTGGAATATTAACTTAAGGGTTCCTAGCCTCGGTGTACGTTTCAATAAAAGGCGGCACATTGTCGGTGCCATATAGAAATGTGGCTTTTATGTCAAAGAATTGATCGCCAGGTGTCGCCACAAGAAAGAGAGACCCTCCGAATTTGTTGGCGATTGTTTTTTAATCAGGCTAATTAGCAAAATAACACCAGTTAGAAGTTAAATAAAACTGCTGATGCTGACTATTACTATTTGCTCTCCGAGAAATGTGGACACCTCGACAATTGCTTTCCAAACCCGGACAAATAACCAGGAGCAGAGACAAATGGGCAGGGGTATGAGGAAGGTGCCCTCCGTCAAGAAGGGGAGGGTGCAATCCGCAGACAACTGCGGATTGCTGGAACCTGTTTATATAATACTCGAGTCTGGCAATTGGCAATGTCATTTCATGTGATATCAACTGGTCTGATCACTTGTCGGATCAAAGCTCCAGTCCAAGCGGATCGGATAACTCGTGTGGGCTGATTCCAGTCAGTCAAAAGGATGAAAGATAATAAAACAATGAGAACTAATGCACTGGAACAAAAAGAAAACGCTATTTGGGCCAGGGAAGATTATTAAGGGTTTTGTTTGATTATATTTTAGCAAGACATTATTCACAAAATGTTTCCAGGCGACCTGGTCTGTTTCCTCCGCCCTTTGACTTTATTACTTCGTAATATAAAATGCCCCGTTTAAACTGTGTACGCCACAAATGAAGTAGTCTTTAGCCAACGCAAACTAGATGGTTGGAAATCAAACGACATGTTGCCAGTAAATGTAATCTTTTGGCAGGATTTGATTCAGAATGGATACGAACTAATATATTTTTCACAATGCGATGAGAGGGCTGGGGAACCTGGATTTGGCTACTCTTGTGTTCCAAATAAAAGTACAGGCAGTGGCGGAGCTACGGGGGGGGGGGACATTTGCCACCCCCCCAAACGAAGGCTTTGCCCCCCCCCCCCCCCAAACGAAGGCTTTGCCCCCCCCCCCCCCCCCAACCATCTCGCATGCATTTCCATCCACCCTCACACACAAACACATTCAGTCACTCTCTCTCACACACACACACACCCCTCTCTTTTTTATTCCCAATAATTTCCCATACACACTTAGCCCAAAGCCTCAGGCTAGCTGATGAACACATCCAGGCAGTAGAGATTTAACGACTCGGATACAGATACTTATACGTTATAATTAAGTTATGAGCCAACAAAGGCATGTCTATCCATATCCCTGGTCTAAAAAAATTCATGGATTTCGCATTATGACAGACGGGCATTATGAGTCTCTCTCTCTCTCTCTCTCTCTCTCTCACGCACAGACCCACCAGACGCGGATCCAGGATTTTTTGAAAGGAGGACCGCTAATTACCATTACATTTAGTCGAAACTTGGACCCAAAGTCCGTAATATAATTTTTTGGTTTGGTACGTCCACAGGACGTACCAAACCAAAAAAGTATATTACGGACTTTGGGTCCAAGTTTGGACTACCTCATAATGATATAACCCTTTACGTATTTGCCCCCCTTCATGGGAGTCTGCCCCCCTAGTTGCCCCCCCCCCCCCCCCCACAAAAAAATTTCTGGCGCCGCCACTGAGTACAGGTGGGAATAAAAGTACGGGGTGGAACATTTATCAAAACTGAATAAAAGTACAGGCCCAAATAATAGTACAAGGTGGAAATGCATAGAGGGGGTGGAGGAGTAATGCTAATTAATTTTATCTAAAAGCAAACTTATTTTCCAGTATTGCAGTTAGTTTTATTGAGGAAAACTAATAGGCATTTAGGCATCATGATCACAACAATGAATACACTGCTAAACAAAAGACTATCACACAGTCTAGTGAAGATTTACTAATTTGAAGATCTCCTCCCTGTTAGAAGGGCAGTTTTAATAAACATACAGGCCCATGCAAAGAAGGTGCATACAGGGTGGAAAAAATTCCCAAAATTAATAAACATACACAAGAGGACCCTTCGGGTTGGAAGGTGATGGAAGAAATGGACAGAACGACGAAGACCACGCCGCGGCTTGCTCATCTAAACGAGAGACTATAGTGTGAGACTATAGTATGTCATGGTACATTTACCGATATACGATTAACTTTTCTTCCACTGGGCCGAACCATTGTAGCCTTGAAAATTTGTGCCCTACTCTTTTATCGAGTCTCCGCCGCCTCTGATGCAATACACACGTAAGTGGACAGAATGATCTGTGGTAATTTAATCAAACAGCCATACAGAGCTGTGGAATTAAATTATTGGTGAATCTCCCAACTTTTATACACGCCTATTGTAATGGAAATAGTGGTATATAAGACGCTTCCCTTCAGGGCGTCGAAGTTAAAGTAATTCAAAATTTATTACATCGAGATCAGATAGCAAACGCAGCCTCCAACTGATGTGATGCGATTGCATGCAAAACAACGTAAAATGCGTGTTCTTACCTGATCTTGAAAATTCTGTTTCGATTGTCTGTGCAAGTTGGGTGAAAAATTTCGGTCTCTAACTGGTGCCTGGTTTTATTTCCTTGATATCAAAAATTGGTTGGTCGTTTTCAAAACCAGACGACACAATTGCCTGGATTCAAATACCGACAACACTGGCCTAAGGGACATAACTCGAAATAAATATAGAGATTTTACTGCTCTGACAATTCGGAAGATTTTGTTCTCACTTTTGCTCTTCGCACTCACTCAATCGTGATGGTGAATATTCAGTTTGGATGACGATTGCTGAGTTTATTTATTTATTGGGGTTTAACGACACACTCGACAGCCAGGTCACCCCGTGTCGGACAGTTTTACGGGAGAAAAAAGCTGGAGTACCCGGAGAGAACTACCGAGCAACGGCAAGCAACTGTCTGACTCCCCAACTCCACACAGGCAGGGTTAGCATTGGCTGAAGACAAGTGCACCATCGACGTGCAGTACGCCTTAGTGTACAACCCCACCGTGCCAACAAGTGGGCAATTGGGGATAAGTGCCTTGACCAGGGACAGACACAACGCGGTTGCCGCAGGTGGGATTCGAACCGAGGACCCCTCGGCTAGCAGTCTGCATCTTTACCTAGTGAGCCGTCAGTAATTTTATTGAGTTGCGTTGACTTCAAAGCAGAAATCCATTATTTGACCATTTAACCAACACTCATAGAACGTTGCAAAAAAAAAAAAATGCACCACCAATAACTTTCATTTTTCGCCCACAAAACATAGTTTATGACCCCCTCACTGGGACGAGCACAATCAGATTTTCGTGAATAGCACTGGGTGGTTGTAGCCGTTACACTAGGTAAATGGTTCAGGGTATGTTTCTGATAAAAGTGTTACCCTTTCAATTCACGAATAGAACACAAAAAACTTATCATTTGTAAATTTGAAACATTATTCAATTTCAGCTTTTTTTCTCAGTGAGGCTGGGAGGAGGTGTTGACGACAGAATTCGTGATAGACATTATAGGTGCACCATACCAGTACTGCTTCGAAAGGGAGTAGTGGGGGTGCCATTCCTCTACAATTCCAAGACCAGGAATGCCTTTATCTTCATGAATATGCAACACAGCCATCACCTACACGCGAGCTGCACTAAACCCATTTTAGCTGTGTGTAGCTCCAGACAATAGTTTCCACTTCTTTTGAAGAGATTTGGGTATTACATTTCAAATTTTCTTCAGAGGTGGACCCCGAACCTCCTACTACGAGAAGGGGACACCCCATTTTCGGACTTTCCCAGAACGACGCTTCCTGCGTCGGCCATCCCTGTGCGTTGGGCGCCCGTTCGGAACGAGCTCTCAACAAGAAACTATGACCGTCGCTCAACACGGACCTTAATTTCGGAAGCATCACTGCATCTTACCCTCCCCTAATATAAAAAGACGGTATACGCCCTTTTAACTTAGAATTTGTTGTGGAAAATGATGTCTAAATCGCGTAATCTCCTTGACTCAAATTGACAACTCTGGTCCAAATCTAGGAGTTTAGTGAAGAACCCGTTTCTCAATGGCAGCCAGACTAATCAGTTAATTGAGGGGTGGTGTGGCGCCGCTTTCGGTGCTTCGAGCATAACAATAGCTCAAAATGGCTGGACATTGTTTAACAAGCCTGTGTGGATTTGCAAGTTCCCTTTAAAATTCAAAAAGTCTACCCACGTGTACTAGCATTCTATTGTTTCAGATGGGTTTTATACAATGTGGTAAAAATATAATCTAAAGAGTGAACGCTTTACGAAAAATAGAGACCGTTTTAAAATAGATGATAAATACTTAATCGGTCACAGGTGGCTACATGGTTTAGGCCATGCAGACGCAATTACTTTTAGCTGAAAGGACTTTCGCCATAGGCCTTAGTCTACGGAATTGGTGCAGCATGGCCGCTCCATTTTCTGCTTCATCAGAGATTTTTCAGAGTGATTTTATGAAATGCCCGGGTTTCACAGAAGCTCGGAAGTTGTGGGGCCTATCGAACGCAAAGAGAATGAGGCATTTGGATCCGTTTTTCAGTTCTGGTGTGTCACTAGTGGCCAGAATAGCTGCCTATATTAGAAATGAGTGCGGGTGGCGTTTCAGGACTAAACTGGCCGATCATGGAGCACTTTATCGTTTTAGCCTCTCGTACTCCTGCACTCTATTATTTCAGATGATTCATCACCAAAATAGCACAAAATTGAGTGCCCTACTCGGCATAATATATATGGCAAGTGATTTACATCGCAACCCGGATTCAAAAATACTTCCGAAGAGACCATACAATTCCTGTGCTTGGATGTCCGTATCTCTTTAATAGCTCCTGAGGGCCTAGAGGATGGAAATCGGAAGTAGTATATCACGTACCTGAATGCTCAAATTCAAAAGAACATCGGTGCAGGACCTCGGAATTGACGCCATCACTCACGTGACCAGGAATGTACGCGAGATGCTACGTTGACATAATGACCATGGTAATGCGTGGCATTGTCTATTTTGTTTGTCGGATGCCGCAGTCTTGGTTTCTATGGTAGCAAGTGGTTGATATACGGCCCGCGTGGTAATATAAACTCAGTTAGTGCTCTAAAGGTCTGTTTAGTTGTTCTAAAGTGTTCTCTGGAATACATAATGTATATTTAAATGAGTACTGTTAGGAAATGGAAATCCCCGTTTCGGACTTTTTTGTTCCTTTGGCCAAAAAGGTGTTTTCAGATGAGAGTGGGGAAATCATGTAGTACTGAAGGCACTGTCATGTGATATAGAGTTATTGTCAGTGCAGCAATAGTACTATGGTAATAATGACGGCATGTGACCATTGTGCTATATCATTTGTATTGGTCCACTCGATGAAGCCTTCTACTGTTATAGTATGTGTTTTATGGTGGGTTCATTTCATGACTTGTCGAGCTACACTGTTGGCTAATGCTCCTTAAAGATCTCATGATAGTGAACATCTGTATGAAAGTTCATAAAAATCTGAGCAATATTATTCAAGTTATAAAGTGAACAGACATCTGAGTGTGGACTGACAGCCTCATGGATGGACGGATGCACAGATGCACAGGCTCAATCCAGTACACCCCACTTTTTGAAAATCTCCATGGCTTACAAAGTTATGTATAACTTCGCTGGTAGTGAATGGGTTAATAACAATGTAACTTACTTTGTGACAAAGGTGCGTCTTAGGCAGCACTCTCAGGGCACTGAATTTTCAAAATTTTCTCGGGGAGGCCTCCAGAATCCCCACAATGGGAGGAGGGGATACCCTCTCCATACCCAACCCCACCTCAGGCCTACAACCTTCTGTTATGCCTGTGGCATATATACACTGAATACTCCCCCCCCCCCAACCCATATATTTATTTATTGGTGTTTAAGGTCACATATTTCTGCACAATGGCTAATCATGTCCACAACATTTTTACGGATGGAGGAAGCCGGAGTACCCGGAGAGAACCACCGAGCAACTGTCAGCTCCCCAACATACTAACTCCACACAATCAGGGTTAGCATTGGTTGAAGACAGGTGCACCATCGACGTGCAGTATGCTTTAGCACTGTGCCCCCATGTGGGCAATGGGGTGAAGTGTGTTGCCCAAGGACACAACATGGTTGCCACAGGTGGGATTTGAAACCAAGGACCTCTCTACCTATTGAGCCACCACGCCCCCCCCCCCCTCTCAAAAGAATTGTGGATGCCCTCAATAGGAAATCCTAGCTATGCCATGCCCCTGCCATCGACTACGAGGGTAGTCTACATCCCTATACAAGAGACTGTTGACAAGAAGTGCCGAAGTGTGCTGTTTAACATTGCAGTCGAAACACATGAAACACGTACAAATCAGATGGGCACAGGTTATTTATTTATTGGTATTTAAGGTCACATACTTATGCACAATGGCTAATCATGACCGTGACAGTTTTACGGGTGGAGGAAGCCGGTGTATCCGGAGATAACCACCGAGCAGCTGCCAGCTCCCCAACATCGTAACTCTGCATTGCAGCACAGGCAGGGTTAGACTGGTTGAAGACATGCGCACCATCGACGTGCAGTACGCCTTAGTATACAGCACCATCGTGCCTCCATGTGGACAATCAGCGTTAAGTGCCTTGCCCAAGGACACAATGTGGCTGTCCAAATCGATCGCTCAGACAGTCACCCATCCGAGGACTAATCGGGTTCGATGTTGCTTAACTTTGGTGATCTGACAAGAACGAGTTACCGCAACGCCACCACGTCCCCCGATGGGCACAGGTAACATTGATTCTATTTATTGGGTTTTAATTACACTTTCTACAGTCCGAGTCATATCACGCTGGGGAGTTTTACAGGTGAAGAATGCCCGAGTACTGGGGGGGGGGGGGGGGGGATTTTTCCAGGAACGTATCAAGGGGTGGGTGGTCAGAGTGGCCAGAAATGATTTTTTTCCATGGTCTAATTTTTTTTCCTTTCATTCTTTTAATGATTTTATAGACTTTTTAGGATAGGCACATTCATATAAATATTGATTTTGTCATTTTTATAGATTTGCATCAAACATTCAGTTTGAACTGTTTTAGCTTTTTAGTCAACAATGTTAACCGCAACAGTAGTAGCAAAATCTGATATATGTGTAAACAGAAAGAAACAGCATCAAAAGAATCATGTAAATTTCAATAAATTTTTCATTTTTTTTTTAAATTTTCACTCCTCAAAATGACCCCTCTGAATGTGCATAAAATTATTACTTGCTATTGACAGTCCCACAGTTTCACTCCACTCGTTT
The DNA here is from genome assembly GCA_031216915.1 of Pictodentalium vernedei. Taxonomy (NCBI): domain Eukaryota; kingdom Metazoa; phylum Mollusca; class Scaphopoda; order Dentaliida; family Dentaliidae; genus Pictodentalium; species Pictodentalium vernedei. Next base: position 282,945,565 of record CM062293.1, read on the forward strand.
TCCACATCAGTTTTAGAAATAAAATAATAAAATGGTAAGGAAAATCATTCTATAAATTGCATGTGCAAGTTAAGGAAAACTTTAAAGAATGAAAAGGTGTACTCAATCAAATACACTAAATAAAACGGGAGTCAGTCAACCCCAGAATACCAGAGAACAGGAGTATTAATGCATTATTATAATCACATGATCCAATTGTTTTAAGTAGCATGCTGTCAAAAATATTTTGTGGTACACCACATGGGCAACCTGTTTAATATGGTCTATTTTGGTATCTCATTGTCCATGTTTGTTCAACTCATATGGATACAAGCAGAGACACCGACAGAAGGGCATTTGCATTCGAACTGTTATTTTCTATTGCACGAGATCGATTTGGGTGGAATGATAATAATGAACGAGAAGCTATTCTGTGTTTATTGCATGCCTGCAGTTTACTAAAAAATTATGAATCGATTTTGACTAAGGGATAATACTGAACTCGAAGCCTTCGGCTTCTTGTTCAATATTAACCCTCTGCCGAAATCGATTGAGTGCAGTAAAAAAAAAAGGACAGTTTGAAAGTGTATGCTGTTCTGTATTTATTGTATGCCTACAGTTTACAGAAAAAAAATAATTCAAAACACAAATTATTCCCCAAAATAACCCAAACGTAAAAAAAGAAATAGTTAAATAGTCCACGCATGTGATCCGTATTGTTCAAGGACAATACTAAAAAATTTATTGTTTGCCTTGTTTTTTTTTTCAGAAAAAGCGTGTATTTTATGAAAATAAAGGCATAGGCGTGCAATAAAACTTAATGTTCAATTCTGGAAGTTGGAAAACGTGAAAATAACATTTTTTTTCTACAGCTGATCAGCGGTCCTTTGGTCACATAAAATGTACCCTCAGGTCTCAAGAAAACATGGCAAATTGTTTGACACCTTGTGGGAAAAATGCTGGACATGCCCTGAACAAAACAAGTCATTTCACTGGAGTAACACATGCCCTATCTAAGAACCACAAAGTGGAACTGACCTTAATGATTGTGTTAAGTTTGATGATTGTAGTCAGCCACCACAGTTTCTGAGTTATGGCTGAGACAGGACTTCAGATCTTTAACATATGGCACCCATGTATGACCTCGACCTTGAATATGTGCACGCAAGTAATATATGTAACACATCTTATGACTGTCCTTACCACTTGTATGAAGTCTGATAATTATAATCAAAGTCTTTTCTGAGTTATGGCTGAGATATGAATGTTGACAGATTTTAAGTGTGATCTTGACATGTTACATTAAAGTGATGGACCCAACGATGGTGTGTGACACACAAGCCAGAAAATAAGCAGACTGACATCTGCAAAGTGAGGTCCCCAGAGGGTGAATTTAGCGATGCTACCCTGCTGTGTATCTCTAAATTTACCCTCTTTGAACCTCAATCTGAATCAGGGTCTCAAAACTAAACAGAAAGAGGTACCCAGAGGATAAATTGGCCCACTGTATAGGATAGCATCATCAAATTCACCCTCTGGGGACCTCATTTTGCAAATGTCAGACTACTTATTTTCAGACCTGGTGACACATCTTCCCATTGTCCTTTATTTACTGTTTGAAGTTTGATGATTGCAGCCCAAATAGTTTTTTGAGTTATTGCCTCAGACACACACTCACCCCACACATGCACAGAAGTTACAGACCCAGCTATAGTGTGTGACACATCCTTCTATTGTCCTTTATAATTATGTAAAGTATACAACCAGGTTATCTCCCTTGAACATAGATTTATTGTGGATTTCCAAATGAGATTCTTGTGTGTGCAACTCCTTCTAAATTTTGATAAAACAACTCATACATTAGGACTAACAAGTGGATATGCACACATATCCCATAATGTTCGATCTGTGACAGTTCTAACCAGGTTATCTCCCCTCAACTTAGATTGGTTATAGATTTCTAAATCAGATTCGTGTGTGCACAATCCTCCTACATTTATGAATCAATTTTGATGAAACTACTCAAACATTAGGACCAACAAGTGAACATGTGTATATTGCAAAATTTTTAATCTGCCATAAATTTAACCAGCAGGCCTGTCATTTGCAAAATTTAAGGAGGACCATACTACCCTACTTAATTAGGCTCAGGAGGGCTATTTTTGGTCCACCTTAACAGAGCAAAGGAGGGCTGTTGAGTGCTATTTTATCGTGTCATTCACGTGTGTATAATTTAAATCATGAATCCTATAGTACTATTATATCTGTATTTTATCTGCTAATAATCTCTCTGAACCTTTTCAGTCAGCATACAGATCTGATCACAGCACTGAAACTGCTTTATTACGTGTGCACAATGATATGGTCGTTGCTCTATCGGAAGGGAAAGCTGTACTCCTGGTCCTTCTGTTCCTTTCCGCGGCATTTGACACCGTTGATCATACCTTTCTATTGAATATTCTTGAACAGAATGGAGTTACTGGCACCGTTCTTAAATGGTTTCAGAGTTATCTGGAAAATCGTTTTCAGCAAATTAATGTGGATAATACAAGATCTAAAAGCAAAGCATTGATCTGTGGTGTACCACAGGGTTCGGTCCTCGGCCCTGTACTCTTTACATTATACACATCATCACTTGGCCGAATGCTGAGAGATCTGGGTGTTCCTTATCATCTTTATGCTGATGACACGAGCTCTACTTAGTATTCAATCCGTCTGATACATCCGCAACAGCAGGTACTTTGTCTCAAATGGAAAGCTGTATTGAGTCTGTAAGACAGTGGATGTCCAGTCACCGATTGAAAATGAATGACTCAAAAACAGAAGTTATGGTCATCTCAAAGAAAAGAACAACTTTCTCCTCTCCTATACAAACTATCAACGTTGGTGATTCTACTGCTCAGGTCTCTAACGTTGCTAGGAATATAGGAGTGCTCTTCGACACCAATCTTACCCTTGAGCCTCATATTAAAAAAGTTAGTAAAACATGCTATTGGCAACTCAGAAAGCTGAGCAAGCTGCGCCCATTTATCAGCGGTAAAGCTTTAGAACAACTGGTTCACTCTTTTGTCACATCTCACTTGGACTACTGCAATTCACTTTTTCTGGGCCTGCCACTTTCACTACTACAGCGGTTACAGAATATCCAGAACGTAGCTGCTCGAATCCTAAGTGGGGCTAAGCGCTTTGATCATATCACCCCTATCTTGAAGGATCTTCACTGGCTTCCAATCCAAAGCAGAGTGCATTTTAAGATTCTTATGCTAGTATTTAAATGCATTCATGGTCTCGCGCCTGCTTACCTGAGGGACCTTCTCTCTCATCGCCTCACGAAGCGTAGGCTTCGTTCTTCAGATCAATTGTTACTGACCACACCCTTCACTAAATCAGCTTTAGCGACCGAGCGGGCTTTCTCGATTGCTGGACCACGACTTTGGAATGCATTGCCCGCGCACCTTCGCTCACAAAATAATTTATCGACTTTCAAAAAGCATCTTAAGACTCATTTATTCAAATCATATTTCCCATAGTACCTTTCATGTGATTGTGAAGTGTTTTAGAGCACCTTCGGTGGTTTCACGCTATACAAAATCTATTATTATTATTATTATATTATTTATTATTATTTATTCAGATTGGCATCATGACATGTTCAGAATCAAATTTAAATGTGTGATTATGCATTAAAATATTAGCAACATTGAATTTCAATTACTTGTATTTATGGAATTGTTTTACAGTACATCAATTCTGCTGATTCACTGAGAAACAATTTCATAAAAATAATGGTTTGAGGGAATATTCATCTTTTCAGAATTCAAAGTGTACTGAGTGTGTATTAACTCAATGTTATCAAACTTCAAAGTAAGTAGTTTGAGATTTGTGGGACAGGAAGGTAGATGAGAGGAGGGGCTTATGTTTACAGATTGAAGTTGTATTGGTGTGTACCAGATTACAGAACCATCAAAAAATGATTGATAGATCAATCTTCTGAAAGAATAGAACTCAAATTATGATCTTCCCACGGAGTCTTGGATCAAGGGATAGTTTGTCTGAATGCTTTGCACACAGCTTACATCATATTTTGGTGACAAATTCTGTGTCCCTTTCGCTTGGTGTCTCACATCAGAGGGCCTCATTCCGGGTGTTCCCTGTCAGAAATGTTGACTATTTAACTCGATTGCACGCAATAGCAATGACAGCCATCGTTTACATTATGCACGTCATCTGCACACGTTCAGAAATCAGCTGACGAAATTGAGTCAAATTAGGAATGTGTTATAGTCTGTATCAAATAAGCACAAATTTACTCTGCTGTACAGTATTGCTCTTTCTGTTCATGCATTATAACCATTTTTTCACTCCACTGAAATAATAGCACAACCCCATTCTGTCCCCCACACAATATATGGTGAGGCAGGCATTTACCATGTGCAGATTTTTTTCCATTCAGGCAGGTGATAGCGGGTGAGGGCGATCACCCTCCTCAGAATGACAGGCCTGAACCAGGTTATCTCCCTTAAAATTGGATTTATTATGTATTTCCAAATGAGATTCTTATGTGCACAACTCCTACTTAACTGAACTGATTTCAAGGAAACTTCTCAAACATGACCACTAATATGAGAACATGCTCATATTTCCAAAATTTTAATCTACCGATTATTTTAACCTCATTATTTCCCCTTCCAATTAGAATATTTAATATAGATCTGTTCAGGAGTTCAATTACTCCTATTTATGAAATGAATTGAAACTTCTCGAATGTGACTGCTAACAAGTGATCATGTGCATAGCCCAGAATATTCAATCTGTGACAATTTTAACCAAGTAACATCCCCATGGGAACCCCATGAAGTGAAGGAGTGCTTTTTACTGTGGTAACCAAGCTCTGTGGTACTGGTAAATTAGGACCTGGTAACCAATGCCTGGGGTGGAAGTCCTCAAAAATGGGCAACATGGGTATAAATGATTATCTAGACTTGACTTTATATCCATGTTATGGTCACGATTAGCCATTGTATAGAAGTATGTGATCTTAAACACAAATAAATAAATAAATAAATAAAATAAGTTACATCCCTTGAACTTAACACTGATTTTGAAGAGCTAGATTCTGGAAAGTGTGAAGTGGGGGTATTAATCACCTTCGGTGATATTTCAGCTGAATATGACTTCTGAACACAAAACGATTAACATATCTTCAGTACAGATTTGACTTATTAATTGCAGATATGTTATAGAGTAAACCCCAATTAACTGAATGAAAAATCTTGTAATACGTCGAGAAAATACCTTGACAATTACCAAATTCTCCTTGCTTATAGACCTATTTGGTCTAAGTACATTCAATATAGGCTTTTAATCTTCTATATCTTGTTTAACCAGGCACATTGAGCTCTGTCAAACAAGATATAATAGAATAAATGCTCAGTTTATACAGGAAAGTGATCAAATCCCTGTTAATTGAATACCCCTGTTAAACAGTGTTAAATGAACGAGACAGTCTAACAACATCCATATCCCCCACCGACTTTTATGTTATAATAGGAATAATCTCATTATCAACCTGAACAATGTATTCATACCTAATAATGTCACTCACCAAATATCATTTAATTTCTTTAATCGCAACTGAAGATATCTTCCAAATACCTGCAATTTGGGGAAATTCAATGTCGACAATGGCTACAACTCAGGAAAAATTATTTGAATATGCACATGTACACACCATACTGATACTGCAAACCAAGTTTTGTAAAAATCCATTGAAAAATGCAGGAGTTAAGTGGACAAGCATTTGTGACAGAAATTTTGCTATTTCCAAGGGCTGTAAACATGCAAAATTTGTTGCATCAAAATTTATTGACCACATGCACATCTACACATGATACTGATACTTCAGACCAAGTTTCATAAAATTCCAATAAAAAATGTAGGAGTTAAGCGGGCAAATCTTTGTCATGGAAATTTTGCCATTTCCAAGGGCCATAACCACACAAAATTTGTCGCATCGAAAATTCCTGACCACATGCACATCTACACTGGATAATGATACTTCAGACCAAGTTTCTTAAAAAAACAATAAAAAATGTCGGAGGAGTTAAGCGAACAAGCTTTTGTGATGGAGATTTTGCTATTTCCAAGGGCCGTAACCACACAAAAATCAGCGCATCGGAAATTCATGACCACAGGCACATCCACACTTGATACTAATACATCAGACCAAGTTTCGTAAAAATCCAATAAAAAATGTAAGAAGAGTTAAGTGGACAAGCCTATGAGATGGAAATTTTGCTATTTCCAAGGGTCATAACCATGCAATTTTCGTCGCATCGAAAATCCCTGACCACATGCATATCTACACTTGATAATGATACTTCAGACCAAGTTTCATAAAAATCGACTGAAAACTGTAGGAGTTAAGCGGACAAAGTTTGTGATGGACTGACGGATGAACACCATTTCAATATCCCCCGCCTGACTTCGTCAGCGGGAGATAACAATTCTTACTGGCAAAGTGGCTATTCAATTAACAGGGTTCCACTGTATTACCTTCAAACCAAGTAAGACAGAAGGGGGCAAAGGTATAGTGTGGCCATCTGATGTAATGATAAAACGGGAAAAACATTTTATATATATAACATTTTATAAGTTTCAGCAATCAGAGTGATCAAGTCCAATGTACTGGACATCTTATGTGACAGTGGTTTAGTGCTGAAATGACCAGAGAACCATGTAACCAGTTACCAGAGACTGTTATAACCATTTCTTTACCAATTAACGACTTGCTACCTGTTTAAAGAGAATATGCATGTGCTAGATGATAAATCACGATAATTAAGTTGAGGCCTAGATGGAAAGATTTTTATTAATTAGATACCAAGATTTTGCCTTTACGTCATATAATATCTGCCTTCCTAGACACCTAAGTCATCCTAAATTTGGCTGATACTGGTTTCAGCTTGGCTGATACAAATTACCTGGGCAATCAGCATGCATGATTCTTCTTTTACCCACTACCAATGCATGCATGTTCTTCTTGCCAACAAAACTGTTTAAGCTTAAATCTGTGTGTATTTCTTTGAATATATTTCGAAACAGTAATTTTAAACTCATACCTGGTATTAAACTAATATTCATATAAAATTATATGCAGTAGCATATTCTTTGCTGTAATCAAATGATGCGTCGATAAGTGAGAGTGAATTAAATGCTAACTACTGTGAATCAGCAAACAAAACTGCTCTATTGAGATGTGTTTCTATTTATAGCTCAGGGATTGTATCGAACTGTGACAAACACACTTACAGTCAGAAATCATCTGAATCTAAAACTTACCTCCAAACAGGACAGGATTGCCAATAACATTAATATATAAAGCAACACGAAGAAGGAAGGGTAAGTCCAAACTTAATCAAACTGACCGTTTTTTTCCATATTGTGTTTCCAAATAAGTAAATAGAGTAGCACAGGATTGTCGCCAGAGTTATTAATTTACCTTAGGCCTGCAACCTGCAAGTTACCAACACTGTCGGTAACTTGCAAGTTGCAAGCCTAATGTAAATGATATCTCCACTTTAAATTAATGGTGCCCATATGGCATTTAAGTTTAATCGTCTAATTAATAAACAGATCATTACTTGTTTGATTTTATATCAGTCTTGATATCAGCCCTCAGTAAAATTATAAGCCTTCAACCTTCGGCCTCAGGTTGATAACATGTTACCTCAGGCTGATATAAAATCAAACCAGAAATAACCTCGTAGTATCACTAGATTCAGACAATAAGAAAAACATAGATATTAACTTATGCAAATTTTGTATAAAATACTTGGTCCTGACAATCAGGTCAAAGTAATTCATGCAAGATTTGCATACATTACATTCTCTCTATTTCCATGAACCCACATTTACCAAAGATCTTCAAACTTTTGTCAAGAGTGAGTGGTTAACTCGTAGCAAAAGACATAACTGGAAAAAGCTTGTAACTATTCCAATACAGACTAATCCTTTATCTGACAATAGGCCACATTTGCCTGCGTAATTTACAAATTAAATTAAGCAGATCAAACCAAGTGCCAATGACACTGCAGCTCAACTTGTCCAAGAAGGGACTGAACTAAACAGAAAGCTCCAGTAATGATATGTCACTCAATCCAGTTTCTACAAAAAAAAAAAACAAAAAACATCACACCAAAGCTACATATGAAACCTGAAAAAGATCGGGTGAGGGATGTAACCTGTAGGGTGTACTAATGCAATTGTTGACAACTTATATGCCAAATCCAAGATGGCTGATGGTGGCCATGTTTTTCAACAAAATTCGGAAAAATTTGATAGCTCCCATGTAGACATCATATCAAAGCCACATATGAAATTTTAAAAAAATTGGGTGAGAGATGTGGCCTGTTGTGAGTGCTAATGGAATTGTTCACAATTTATACATCAAATCCAAGATGGCTGCTGGTGGCCATGTTTTTCAACAAAATTCAGTAAAATTTGATAGTTTCCATCTAGATATGACACAAAAACTATATATGAAATTTGAAAATAATTGGGTGAGAAATGTGGTCTGGAGGGTGTGCTAATGGACTTGTTGACAATTAACTGACAAATCCAAGATGGCTGCTGGCAGCCATGTTTTTCAACAAAATTCAGAAAAATATGATAGTGCCCATCTAGACATTACACCAAAGCTACATATAAAATCTGAAAAAGATTGGATGAGAGATGCAGCCTGTAAGGTGTGTCAATGGATTTTTTTTACAAAATATGTGACAAATCTATGTTTTTCAATGAAATTCAGAAAAATTCAATAACTCACATCTAGGCATTATCCTAAAGGCACAATGAAATTTGGAACTAATTGGGTGAGAGATGTGGTCTGTAGGGTGTGCCAATGGAATTACTGACAATTTATCTGCCAAATCCAAGATGGCTGCTGGCAGCCATGTTTTTCAACGAAATTCGGAAAAATTTGATAGCTCCCATCTAGACATCACACAAAATCTATATATGAAATTGTAAACTGATCAAGTTAAGAGATGCAGCCTGTAGGGCGTGCCAATAGAATTGTTTACAATTTATATGCAAAATCTAACATGGCCACCGGCAGCCATGTTTTTCCACAAAATTAAAAAAAAATCGATACTCCCATCCAGACATTGCTCCAAAGCCACGTATGAAATTTGGAACTGATTGGGTGGGAGATGCGGACTGTACGGTGTGCTAAAGGAATTGTGGACGGACAGATCACAACCCATCCCAATAGCTCATACTTGACATTGCCAAGTTGGGCTAAGAAACAGGGTCACATGATGTAGTTTTGTTGAAATTTTGTGACAAAACAACACAGGTGTGTTGGGAAAAGGGTTAACCAATTAATCATTTCAACACTAAAGTGATTTCTAGTGACAAACCAGGTAACAATGAATAGATAAGGGAAACAGTAATCAACACAGTTTAATTTTTTCTTCTTTTTTTTTTCACTCTGAATCTGTGGTTTGTGTTATCTATCATGATAACATTCTGACAAGGATTGCAAATTGTTCAAAATTTCTTTGTAATCATCCATTTCCAATCCAGTGTCCAGAATCCGACTGAACTTACGAAGATCATATTTGGAAGTATTCTCTACTAAACTATCCAGTAGATGGGATAATTCCCCTGTTGTCTGTAATGATGTCATCATCGGTACATTTTCAACACCTGAAAAAATAAGTATATAACAATTCATATCTATGAGCCTTTTTAACCCTTTATACCATGATTGTCACATGAATTCAATGTTACGCCATAGAATACAGTCATCGGGAAACGTTCTAGATATACCACACTCAGAATCTTGATTAAGCAAAAGAATGTCATATAACAATGAATCTGATTGGATATTACGTGCCTAAGTGATGTTATGAGGTGAATTAAATGCTTCAACACAAAACATTGTCAAGCAAGAAAGTTATCCGACTATATTCTTTAAATATATCAAGCTTTATCGTGGTATAAATACAGAACACATCTCAGGAACAGTATGTAGGACCCTTGGTGGAGTTTGGCACTCATGAAATACAGGAAAAACTGCACCTACGGCTTCACAGTATTTCACCCAAACTCGGTATTTCTTTCAATATTGATACTGTAGAGTCAATTTCAACTCACTCGATATACCAACCTTCACAGTATTGTCGATTAGAAATGTTGGTATTCTCAAACTAATGATAAACTTATCTTTTTTTGACTTGAACTTCATCTAAATTCATCGCACACACTCAAAACGAAAATGGGAAATATGAAGCAAGTAAAGCTAGGTAATCATTTCGAGGCATCTTCCACAGGCTGCCTGTCATGATTGATAGATTTTTCGAATACTGATTGAATGAAATGAACTGCACCCAGTGTTTTGATTTATAAACACGTCTCTTCTATGCTATTCTATTCAAAACACATCTGTGGCTTACTCCCCCACATTATAATTGGTTGTGATAAAATCAAAGGAAGTGCTGCAGTACTGTTTTTTGATCAGTGCTTGTGGAGTACTTTGCTTTAAAAATGATAAATTTAAAGTAATTTGTATATTTTTTATACTTACCAATGGCCCAGTGCTGGTGCAAACTCGATATTATCAAGGGCCAAACACAAATTTTGAACCCCTCAATCCCCAAAATTTGCATACAAAACAGAAAATTAAAAGTCCTATCTGGCCCTCCATACTTTTACCATCTGCGCATGTGCAGCAGTCAGGAAGAGACCGGAATTGGCGCCAACCTCATACTTTGTAGATGAGCGTACTAAATAATAACTCTGCGGGGAGGTATGAGTGCCCACTCATGGGAGGACGGACCATCCCTGTCTGGTCCATTGGTAAGTATAAAAAATATACAAACTACTTTAAATTTATCATATTTTTATACTAATAACCAATGGCCCAGACTTAGCTGAATCATAAAAAGGCGGAGGGCCTAGGACCAAATGTAGCTCCTAAGCCTGCATTCCAAGGTGAAAGGAAATTAAATTTAAAAGGAATTACATGTATGTCTCTCTATACAATAAGAGAGAAGACATATCATCAATAAGGAGCCATATCTAAGTAATTCTGTAATCTTAGCATGAATGATTACGATTAATGATTATGCTAATTGGGTGTAACGAGCCACCAATTTAAGGCTATACCAGACTAAGCCATTTAAATCAAGATGGCATATTCGAGAGTGAGAGACTAACTCCCATAAACACACGCCATGAAGAAAAATCATCCCCCACCCCCTTTTTTGAAGGAATATTCTTTAAAACAAAGAGGGAAGCGCTCTGGAATCATTGAAAAGCAGTACCAAATAATCAATATATATTCGCCCAACATGCACCCAGGTATTAATTATTATTAATTATTGGTGCTTAAAGCCACTTTAGAAGCTGAGGCTATCGTGGCGATCCGGTTATTAACAGCACACGCTTCTAATGTATACTGGAGTCAGAATACGTAGATAGGTCGAAACCCGGTGATATAACGTGTACAACCATACACTTGTCAAATTGAAATCCAATGGAAAGTATCTGTTAGAGCAAACATGCTTCTTAGGCAACCAACAGGCAACCCCGTTCAGTTGTACAATTAATTCCAATAATAGAACTCCAATTGAACAGTACGAATATACGAGAATGTGAATTCTCCAGTGTACAGTCTGTGGTAAAAACCTGGACTTAGAACATGGAACAAGCTATGATTAACAGACTCGTCACAGACCATCCCTAAAATAATTAATTGTTTCTAGGTCTGTAACAACTATAAGCAGAGCAAGAATTTATATAATCTGTTCAATAATGCATCTGCCTAGTAAATACACATATTATGCACACGAGCAATGAAATCCTACTTGTACTCATCTGAATACAGCCTGTATCCACGGTATGACCGAGTGATACAATAGGCTAAGCGTAGAACGTGAAAAAATGGGTCAACCGGGAATAAATTTGTAGAGAAGCAATTTTGGTGTCAAAAGATGCAGGAGAGTCTCCCGAGTAACATATCCAAAATCCGCAAAAATCCGTTTTGGGGAAAATTTTTCAGCGCACTTTGAAATGAGGACCCCCATATGATTTTCGAGTCAGATTTTCTAATACGTTACCGAAGGTCCACTGTCCGGAACACCCGAATTGTGTGAAATTCTAGCCTATAGTGTCAAATATCGATCACTTTAGGTTGATTGCGAGGTACCCAAACACATCGTGCCATAACTTGATGCTGATAGCCAAAATGTCGGCCAAAGTGGCCGCAACATTTAAAAAACAAATGCTGAAATGTTTTCCAATCTTGAATATTTTTTATTTTTTCTGGTTATTATCAAGGATAGCACCGTTTTGTTTATATTACGGCGATGGCAGGTAGGTATCTTCGCTTATATAAACAAAATACACACCAAAGTTGTAGCCAAATTGATAACTAACAGAAAAGGAGGGGGGGGGGGGGTATTTCCATGAAGTCTTTAATTGTTATTGGTTCCTGGGGGATGGTAATTATACCAGAAGGCTCCAACAGACAGACATGCCAACCAAGGTAAGACGAAATATGCGGTCTCAAAATAGACAATAAAGAATAAACTGAATCATTATGTCTTGGAGAGAGAATTAAGAATGAACACTAAAATAATCAGCTCCAAACATAATATGTCGCGTCCTGATTACATTATTAAAAATTTCAACTCATCTGAAATCATCGCCCACAAGGAGGAATGATATTCAAAATGATGCGCACCAATTTACAAAAGCATTGTCGCAATCCATATCGTCTCAGGATGTGTCGTCGCTGTCTTCCATGACAATATCTATTGAGTTTCTGCACCCATCCCCTCGACAATCACCACAAGCAACGACACACTCAAGTCCATTTTTTCTACATGAGCATACGTTACCCCCACATGGATTCTTACTCGACATCTTGCACTTACAACGTACAAACTTCAACAATGCCTCTGGTGCAGGTTCAAGGTCTGTCATGACCGGAAATAATTGTGTTCCCTTTATTTTCCAACCCCAGTCCTTGGGGTCCATGGCAGTTCTCCCCAGCGATTTCCAAACAACCACTTGTAGATGAACTCTCAGGCTGTGGAAATATGCGGCACGTTCTGTAGGGGGAAGTTTCTGTGGATCTGATAAGCCCTTGCTTGAGGACACCATCTCCATAAACTTCGCATATCTCAAGTCATTGAGCGATCCACCGGGCTTGGCGCCATACAAAATCTTGAATAGATTAACACCAGCTTCGCCTACACGACTTTCATCGGTACTGAAATCACTTAGAACAGAAGATATTTTTTGTATTTCTCGCGATTCTATCTTTTTCAAAAGACTGGTTTTCCCCTGACCATAGATGGCTGATGTTGTATCGCATCCTGACCAAGCATGAATAAACAGAATATGCGACGATCTTAGTGTTCCAGTCTTTTGAACAACATCGCGTATTTTCCACATTACTGGTCCACGCGTTGCTGATTTTCGTGCATCAGATAAAAGATATATATCTGCCATGTTTTCGGTCCAATGATACATGAGGAGCACTATTAAATCGGTGTCATCTGCAGCCACAACTACGTCTGTTCATTGAGCTGCAATTTCGAGAGCGCACGACACTATCAATGTATCAACATCTCCATTACTGATATGCACTGTTTGCCCATTCATTTGAAGCAATCGACTCAGTAGTTTTATGAATTGGGTTTTGTTTTTTTCATCTGACAGGAATACTTCTTGATTATTATGAGCCTCCATATTTTCATGTAAACAAATATCAGCACATGTTTTTCCAACTCTTCTCGCGTGCTCATGGTCTTTAGTGGAAGGGCCGAGTTCATACCCATCAAACACTATGCACGCGTTTGTATAATTTGATTGGACGTATTGCAGATATTTGTGAGCTAACTCAAAATAAGTAGAATTCTTCACCCACTTAACACGATGTAGTAGAGCACCACCGTCAACAACATACATAGCACAGGTGGGGCATTGTGCTTGTTCAGATGAATCTGTAAGAGATTTAGCCAGTTGAGACTTAGTAGGCTTTCTCATGAAATTATCTCAGAACAATGATGTTGGTACAGCTGTCAATTCATATTTGAAATAGGCGGCCATGTTATCCTCCCGTTGAGCAATAGCAATTAATCTTGAAAACAGAATTGTTGGGTTAATTTGCATTTTCTGATTGTCCATTCTGATTCCAGGTAGGAGAGAGTCCAACGATTTTACATGCTGACTCCTTTTAATTGACGCCGACGCAACACTCACTTCATCGAGGTGCTCATGAATTTTCATTCCCATCATTTCTGTTTGATCACAATTTACACCATCACCAGCCGTAAGGCCAGACGACAAGGACCGTAATTTGTTTTCACCGAGATCGAACGGCTCGTGTTCATCGAACCACAGCTGGATCTTTGATAGATCTTGAAAATCTCTCTCAATTCTACAGTTTCCCAGCTTGATGTGCTGTTCACTGGTTTTGTGTTTAGCGTCGGTCAAGTTTGTCATTGCATCATGGACTTCAGCACACCTGTGCATGGTATCCACCCACTGTAGTCGCACAGACTCAGTCATACTCCTGCCCCTTGTCAGCCCGCCCCTACTTTTGATCGACCGCATAAGAACCTGTTCGATGATCAAATCAGTTGACAACCCTGCCCAAAACCTGTTACTTCTTCGAACTGTGTGTAAACCATGATCTATGAAAGACTTGTACAGCACTGGGTGGGTCATGGGTAGGTCAAGCATCATTTGGAGATAAAGGCGGCAGCTTTTTGCATAATGTATGTGGCCTGTGGCAGCAAGAAGATTCAACATTTTCCCCATCGTCACAAGATGTAAGTTCCAATTACCTGTCCTCTCTGATCTTATAAATTCTTTCAAAATCTGTACGTATTCAACATACTGTAACCACAACCTTGCAGTTGGTGATTTTTCGGAAAGCAGTGTTTTGTACTCAGATAAGCACGTTCCGAGCTTAATTAATTCAGGTGAAAGAGAAGCCGATGAAAATGTAATAATTTTGTTGTCAACATTATCATACACTGCTTTAAGAGTTTCAGCTTCCGATACGGTGAGTTTGGGTAGCTTGGCAGACGGTAAATCAGATACATCCGACGAAGTACGATCAACAACAGTTTCATCACTAAATTCCGGCGAAGATGGGTGTTCATCGCCATCTGGTGGAAGTTGTACTGCTAAGTTGCCAGAACCTACTTGTTCTGTGTCACAATGAGATCTATATGAAGACGAGGTGATGTCTTCTGTCAGTTTGGTATTATCTTGTGAACCATGGGGTAACTCTACTACTGCGCCTACTAACTTGTTAACCAATGCCGCCTCTACTAGGTTATGCCCACGAAGAGCCCTTGATACTGCTTTACCCGACATCATGTGTTGAACAGCATGCGGACCATAGACCATTTCCATCGCCTCCTCTAGGCCAGACCCTTTCATCATGGATCCGATGCTTCCCAGAAAACTTATCATGACGTGAAATCCACCAAGTCTGCACACTACTTGCAGACATTTGGCTGTAATTATTTCTACAGCCTTAAGCCACAGAGATTGATCAAAGGTCAGACACGGGGATGAAATGCCCAATTTGTTCGCCTGGTCTTGGACGAAAATTAAAGTTGAATAGATACAAGTCTCATCAGACGGATTCAAATCAATAATCAGCAGGAACAACACTTTTGATTTTGGGGATGGACCACTTTCCGATTCTGAGAAGATATGTTGCATGTAACCTGACCAATTGGGTCTCGGTTTGGTAGCGTCCCTGAATAACCAACCAGAATGCCAAAGCAAGTCTGAGTTAATATCTAATGGCAATGTAAAGGGGAACTGTAACTGGAGCAATGGTTTGTATGTAATTGCTGAAAGACCCATGCCCGGGATGCCCACATATTGGTGAATCAGGACTCCTTTTGCTTTTGTAATTCCATCTACCCTGTGGCGGGGTTGCCTAAAGATTGCAGGTCTCCTTGGTTCTAGTGGTGAGTTACTATTTGGGGTACAAACTGCAATTATTCCCATACCATGAAAAGTTCCTTGACCGTCTAATGTTGCAATGTTATGATCAACATTGGGTGAACGCCCCAGGAAAGAATGGACCGAGATTATCGCTATCTTCAGTCTGGATAACGGACTGTTTGTATCTTTCAGCTTCATCATATGTTATTGAAAAACCTAAACGAGAGAGTTCGGTAATGAGCCATCTGGACCCAAACATGTGATCAAGCTCGATGCCAAGACCAAATAATATCGGAAATATGACTGATTTTGGTCGTGCAGACTGAATTATTGAATGGCCAATACTGATCTGCTTCAACTCTGAAGGAACCAGGATTTTTAACAAAGATAGCAAATGTGGAGGTATCCAATTTTTACCTCGCCCAGTATCACTGATATCCTCGCACGTGGGATGTACATTGGTATTGTACTCTGTTTCCCTTAATTGTGCGCGAATAATCTTGGCTGCTGTCTTAACAATTCTATCACTTTCTTCTTCAATGTCAGTTTTCTTCTCGTCATACCATCGTTTATTAATTATGAAGGCAGCCATGTTTCGAAAGCAAATTACATCACTCCGCCCCTCCGCCTCTGAAAAAAGTATGTGTTCACCATAATGATCGTGCAGTTTTTTCTTCAACTACTTTTTGGAATAAACATCAGAACTATTGGCAAATTCAACCATGGTAGCATGCAGTTCAGGGAGCGTATACAACTCCGCGCCAGCTTCAGATTCCATCCATGAGCATATCCTCTCAAACCAATGTTGCTTTTCGTTGTCGTTTTTTCGACCAAGCTTTTGTTTCATTTCAGCTGGCATCATATTCATCTGCCTATACATCATGAAAAGTGGCAGACAATTATCATGATATACAGCTTCAGCTGCAACCAGATCAATGCAACCAGAAAGTCTTCTGTGAACATTGCGAGCCACTGTATCGGCTCTCGTAGAACATTCCAAAAGTGTATCATGAATGTGGAGTGTAGAAAATCTACGAACATATGTTCTATGAGGGTGTCTGGGATAAAACAGAGCAGGTTGACCACAGAGTAGACAGTCCTCTTTGTAATCGAACCTTGAAATACAGGATCTCAATTTTTTTTGAGATGCCATTTCAGCACGGTCCTCACTGGTTTCGGAGGAGACCCTCTTAGTATCTGTAAAATTTCGACCACATGTTTTGTGCACCAAAACCTTTCCAAGTGGCGTGGTACTCAACTGATAATTCAAGTATCGTACAAGCCCTGTTTGACCCCGTTTCTCGCCAAAACTAGCAAGCGTCATTATGCCTTTCTCCATTACACTAACTGACGGCTCTGTCTTAAAACCAGTACCACAAATCACACACATATCGCCCGACAAATCACTACTTTCGCCTTGTAGGTATTCGTCAGACATATCAAATACTATAAACAAAACCAACTTATTCAATAAGAAATCAAAATATGGAAAACAAAGTATCAAAAATGTCTACTTAAAGATAATATTCTCATTGAGATACCCTCATCAACGAGAAAATAACAACTTACATTAGGTTTAAACAGAATACAATTTTAACTATTTAACTGAAAATCGCAATTGAATATCAAAATGGAACAGTTTGCGGAAGAGCAAAATAAATTGCGGGCAACTTGACAGACAGCCAAAGACCGAATGAGAAAGATG
The DNA here is from genome assembly GCA_031216915.1 of Pictodentalium vernedei. Classification (NCBI taxonomy): domain Eukaryota; kingdom Metazoa; phylum Mollusca; class Scaphopoda; order Dentaliida; family Dentaliidae; genus Pictodentalium; species Pictodentalium vernedei. The sequence goes on from CM062293.1 coordinate 282,963,236, forward strand.
ATCAAACTGGAACTATCAATAAAGAGCGTTCCACGAATGGGCGGTGGTGTATCCGTTTTAGTATAATTACTACCCACCAGAGCATTCTGGTATAATTACTATCCACCAAAAAACAACAACAGATAATTATGTACATGTAGGAAAAAAATGAAAACGTCATGGAAATCTAAATTTTATAGTAAATTTCCTTTCTTATTATACCTACCACAATTGTTTACTACAGGCTTGCACTACAGTGGAAGTCCCTAACTCGGATAAAATACTCTCTATTTTTGTCTTTCCCAAGCAAGTTGGGAAAGAAAAGTGGTGCAAAAGCACCAATAAAAATAAGCCAAAACTGGGTCGAGTGCAACCGGCGCAGACCCAGTACGGGACGCTCTCTCCCAAGTACAACTCCACGACTTCCATTGCCAGTGCGCATATACCGTCTCTAAAGACTCATTCTTTTTTGAATCCGTAAACGTTAGAGTTATGTGATCAGCGGGGAGGAAAGATTCTTTACCCGTAAAGAAGACGGGAGGGCCTCCATGTAAACAATTGTGGTAGGTGTAATAAGAAAGGAAATTTACTATAAAATTTAGATTTCTTATCAACCTACTCACAATTGTTTACTACAGGCTGAATAGACAAAAGGCTGGAGGGAATCGCATAACCAACCCCCACATAACCCTAGTGCACTGGAACCGTGAAGTAGATGGAAGAGGTCCCGAGGCTTATCAACCATAATGTCGCAATCATTGGTAAAGGACAATGAAAAGAGACATATGAGCCTGTGTGACACACAGACAGAAAAAGGGCAGTAACAGCACAAGGCTGAAACTGACCTTCAAGAAGCCTAATGGCTATGGCAGACAACAGCCTGAGCAGAAGAAAGAGGACCCAGGGCAAAAAGGTCCTCCGACTGCTCCTGCAACTGGCGTAAATAAAAGGTGGAGAAAGTAGAAGCATTTCTCCAGTAGGCTGCCTGCATAACATCCGTCAACTTGACGGAGTTAGAATAAGCCCAAGAGGTAGACAGTGCCCGCACCTCGGGGGCAGAAATACGATTGGTAATACAATCGCCAGCTGCTAAACGACTATAAGCCGTACGAATAGCAAGACAAATCCATCGAGAAATGGATTGAGGAGAGATCTTCTGTCGACCCGGAATGAGAGACAGAAAAAAAACGTTTTCTGCCTTTCCGTATGAAGCTTGTCCGATCAAGATAAATGCGAATAGCACGGACCGGACAGAGCAAAGGGCGAGTACCCTCAACAGAGGGAAGAGCCTGATACAGATAGGAGGAGGAGTAGTATCTGGTAACTGATTCTTAGCCAAAAAGGAGCAATCAGTGGTAAAAGTAACACTGTTGGGAGAGCTCCTAAAAAAGGCCGGGTCAACCGAGAGGGCATGAAGCTCACTAACCCGTCTGGCCGAAGCAAATGCCATCAGAAAAGCCGTCTTATATGTGAGAAAATGCATATCCACCTGGGATAAAGGTTCGAACGGCCCCCCCCCCCCCCCCCCCCCCAAGCAAAGCAGCACCCACGAAAGATTCCATCGTGGAGTAAGCTGCAAAGTCCGAGGCCTTTTCAAAGAAAAGTGCCGAACAAGCTTGGAGAGGTAAGGATTAGTGCCGATACGACGCTTCCCCACATAAGAAAAAGTCTCTGAAAGCATAGACCTGTAACCCTTGATGGTAACAGGCTGGAGACCCCGAGAATCAAACAGATATACCAGAAACTCCGCAATCTGTGAAATCGAAGGATTGGCATAATCAACAGAGTGATCAGCACACCATCGACAGAAGACCTTCCATTTAGCTGCATAAGCTAAACCAGTGGAGTGCCTCCTTGAAGAAGAAATGCACTCCACTGCTCGTCTCGAAAAACCTCTACGGAGGAGACAGGACCTGACAAAAGATATGCGTGAAGGCACAATGAAGTCGGGTCGACGTGAAACCTCCTCGGGCGACCTTGACAAAGAAGGTCGCGACGTAGCGGGAGACGTGCCGGAACCGCCGCCATCAGCGAGCGGAGCTGATTGATCCACACCCGCTGAGGCGACAGGGGAGCGATCAGAATGATTCGACAACTGCAGGTTCGAATTTTGGCGAGAACCTGAGGAAGAATCGGAACCGGCGGGAAGGCGTAGCCGACTAGACCGTTCCAATCGAGTGACAGAGCGTCCACGGCAAAAGCCAGAGGATCTGGACACGGGGACACGAAAGTGTCCACCTGATGGTTCCAACGAGTTGCAAAGAGGTCGATGTGGGGACGTCCCCAGAGATCGCAAAGCGACTAGAACACTGCCCTGTGAAGCATCCACTCGGTGGAAATAACCCTGCCCTGTCAGGACAGGGAGTCGGCTAGGACGTTCAGACGACCGGGAATGTGACGAACAACCACTCCGGCGTGAACATCCTGAGCGAGCAGTAAAAGATCCTGAGCTAACTCGTACATCGGAAGCGAGTGCGTGCCGCCCTGGTTCCGAATGTAAGCAACCACTGTCGAATTGTCGGATAGTAGAAGGACCTGGCGATTCGACAGGTGAGGGATCCACTGCCTGAAACTCAGAAGAAGAGCAAGAAGCTCCTTCTGGTTGACGTGTAGAGCTGCTTGATCCTGGTCCCACATCCCGTGTAGGGAAAGACCGAGAGGATCCAACGTCGCACCCCATCCGAGATCGCTGGCATCTGCCGTCAGAACGCGATCGGACGTGGGTAAGTCCAGCGGAACACCCTGCATAATCCACTGAACATCTGTCCGGGGAAGAAGGTGAGGATACAGAGAGTCCGGAAACGGAAGCACCTGATCCAGAGAATCTACATTCGGTCTCCAACGACTGAGCAGAAAGTGTTGGAGAGGTCTTACACGCAGCCGACCGAGAGGAATGAGATCCGTCACCGAACCGCAGAGACCGATCAGCCGGAGAAAACTCCGAGCGGTCGCAGACCTGGACTGGGACAGAGTCAGAGCAAAAGCTGAGAGAATCACAGCCTTGGCCTGGGGAACAGCCACCAAATTGAATTTGGTTTGGAAAGACATCCCCAGATGACAAAACGACTGAGAAGGGACCAGGTCCGACTTCTCCTCGTTGACTCTGAATCCTAGCGACGTGAGCAAGCTCAACAGAATGGCGACATCCGATTCCAGTAAGGCAGCATTGGAATGCCTCTGGAGGATATCGTCCAGATATGCCGAAGTAGTCACCCTGGACTGTGTGCGATGGAACGCTATCACATGCGACATCAGTCTGGTGAACGCCCAAGGAGACAGGTTGAGGCCGAAAGGCATGTCCTTGAACTGGTAAACTCGCCCCAGAAAAGCGAACCTGAGATACTTCCGTGACACCCGATGCATCGGAACGTGGAAGTAAGCGTCTCGCAGGTCGATGCTGGCTGCGAAATCTCCCTGGTGAATGGATTGGCGGACCGACCTGAAAGTCTCCATGCTGAACTTGGGAGCAATGATAGACTGGTTCAGGATACTCAGATCGATAACCGGTCGGAGTCGGCCGTCCTTCTTCGGCACCAAGAACAGGCGGGAATAGAAACCCACTGACGACGTTCTTGACGACCTCGATCGCCCCCTTTGCCAGGAGATTGGCAATCTCCGTGGACAAAAGTTCCCGACGTAAAACGTCTGAAGGAACTGTGGTTGGAAGAGGCACCCTTGACAGAGTGGGGTGCCGTCGGAAGGATATGCGCAGCCCGGACCGAACAACATCTAACACCCATGGATCGGATGTGATGGTGGTCCAATGGTCTGCGAACTCTGCTATCCTTCCTCCAACCTGGGACGAGTCGAGGTGAGGACCTTCATTTCGAGCCCCGACGAGGCCCGCGAGAGGAGAAACCACCTCCTCTGCTAAATGAAGAATCCTGAGACTTCCCTCGATTCTGCCGACCCCTACCTTTACCCCGTGAGTAAGAAGTAGAGGCTGCGGCAGAAGGACCAGCCTTTTGCTTCACAGAGGAAGCAGAAGGGTACTTGTTAGGCTTGGAACGGCCCTTGCCTCCCCGAGAAGGCTGATCAAGCTGACGAAACAGCAGCTGATCTTTGGAATGACGTAGGACGTCATCCCGGACCGTCGACACGGAACCATGGAAAAGTTGCGGACCTGCCAAAGAAGCAGATCGAAGAGTAGCACGCTGCTCCTCGGGAAGGGATCGTCCTGTGTCCAGCACAGCGTCCCTTCGAACTAATTCCAAATTGGCCGTGTTACAGGCATGCGTGTGAGTAAGATGCATAAGCGCCTTGGACAGCACACGCAAAGGAGCCTGTACCTTGTCAAACTTATCTGGAGGCAGATAAGCAGCCAAAGCTGAGACGACGTGATCTGAGAGAGAAAGCATGCCAAGCATCTCTCTAGATAAGCCCAACGTGGACTCCAGAGTTGTCATTGGAATGACGGCAGACTTGGGCTTGGAAAGCCCGAGGGAAGTGGAGTCCTGATCCAGAACCGTCAAAGTCTGGCAGACTGACGGATTGGCGGAATCGTAGGAACGATAACGCACAGGAGGCAAAAAGGTATCAACCCTGGTGAAGAACGAAGTCTTCAAAGCCTTGGAATTCAGCTTGGCATCCAATGCTGAAAAAGCCTCAACCACCTGTACCGACTGGCACGGTCGAAGGCGCCCAGAAGCAGGTTGCTCCATAGGCTGTTGGCGTGCGACCGATGATCGCGGCCAGGCTGACACTGTCGGCTGGTCAGCAGGTTTGAGCTCAGGCAGAAACCCAAACACAAAGTCAAGAGCCGCCCCCAAGTCCGAAGACTGCTGGCCCTCGACCTCAAGCATGTCGGACTCCTCCCCAGAGTCGGAAGACACATAGCCCATCGTGGGCAAACCAGCCAACGCCTCCCATGGTGTCGGGACACCAGAGGAATCGGAAACCGGCCTGTTTCCAATCCCGGGAGGCGGCGCAAAAGGAGGCGCCTGGAAACCACCCATAGCCTCGCTGGAAGCAACAGGAAGGCTCTTAGAAAGAACCTGAGTGAGTAAGGAGAGGGCCTCCCTAAGCTCACTGCCTGTACCGACCGGTTCGACAGGGGAGCGAACCGGCAAAGTGGCTTCACCTCTGACCCTCTTAACCAGCGAAGGGTCACGATCCTCCAAAACACCCGACGCGGGACGACGGGCGGCAGCCGAAACATCTGAAGGCAGACGTGTATAGGGGTACGATGCACCCCAAGGATCAATATTGCGAGAACTCATGAGAGTCACCGCGGACCTCTGCGGGGCAGAAGGTCCAGGCTGCACAAAAGGCGTTGGTCCCCCAAAACTGATCGTGTGACCAGAGTGAGTAGATGGAAACGCCACGGAGTTCATAGTGTTTCCACTACGAACATCCGAATCCAAAGACACAACTGTGGTGCTCGACGGCGAAGAGACCACAGCGATGGGCTCGGCCGGCAGCCCCTTCCGACTTCGCCGAGTTGAAGTCAGGGAAGGCTGAGGCCGATATCCCACATCTACAGTATCGGACAGTCCTGCAGTCCCCTGCAGCGAAAAGCCGAGGCCGGCTGAAACAGATAACGAAGCAGACGGGCCAGCAGCAGTAGTAGATACGTCGAGAGTCGTTGAGGCTGGTGAAATAGTGGAGAGAGCACACCGGCTCGGCTCCGAAGGAGGAGTCACAACCCTAGTGACAGCCTCAGATGTCGACTGGAGGGGGACCGTAGTCCCGGAAGCAGGCATCTCTACACCAGAACACTCAACGGCTCCCGCAGTATCCACCACAGGAAAAGACTGCACATCCCCCACGGAGGAGGAATAACTCTCACCAGACAAAGTCGACTCGGGAGGCCCCGAACGACCACGTTCTCCTTTCCCGCGGGAGCGGGAGGCACGGCCACGAGAACGAACGACACGGTTTACTGACGCCCAGAAGGTGGAAGACCATGTTCCACAGACACCACACGGCCGCTCGGCCGAACACCCATTACAGGAGGAACAAGACAAATGTACATCGTCCACATGCTTTGGCAGCAGACATTGCCCACAGGGAATTGTCCTGGGCATGATAGAGGTGAGAGGAGCAGAGAAGTGGAGATGAGAAAACAGAACACCCCCAAAGAAGAGAGAAAGGTGACAGAAACAAAGACCCCAGAAGGTCGACCGGGAACCACCCAACAGGAAGACTACTCTCAAAAGAAAGAAGAAACACTGCAGGAGTGGTACCCCGCTGACACCTAACTCTAACACAATTTGAAAATTTTGCAAAAAAAGCATTAACAATAATTGTGAAAAAATCTAAGTCCGAACCGCGTGGCACGCGAAATTCGCGAGCGACTCGAGAGAGAGCAAATAAAAATACATTATGGACATATAATAGAAAAGAGAATATATAAAACACTGTTCCTGAGAATACAAAGGATACACTGTGGTATAATGAATCAGGAATCATCAAACATCGAGCTGGTGGAACACTGATAAGCGTGCAAAAACATCTCGACACGAAGCGGATTTCAAAAAGAATGAGTCTTTAGAGATGGTATATGCGCACTGGCAACGGAAGTCGTAGAGTTGTACTTGGGAGAGAGCGTCCCATACTGGGTCTGCGCCGGTTGCACTCGACCCAGTTTTGGCTTATTTTTATTGGTGCTTTTGCACCACTTTTCTTTCCCAACTTGCTTGGGAAAGACAAAAATAGAGAGTATTTTATCCGAGTTAGGGACTTCCACTGTAGTGCAAGCCTGTAGTAAACAATTGTGAGTAGGTTGATAAGAAATATCTCCATTTTTTTTGGCTACAATTTTAGTGTGTATTTGACTTATATGTGCGAAGTTGATTGTCATCGCCATTAAACAAAAATGTGCTATCCCAGATATTCTCCAGAAAAATAGATAATATTCAAGATTAGAAAAATAGACATTTTTAAAAAAAGGTTTCAGACACTTTGACCGACATTTTGGCTATCGGTATCAAATTATGATAGGATGTGTTTTGTGAGATTGTAATCAACCTAATCTGATCAATATATGACACTATCAACTAGCATTTTGGGTACTACAGACAGCCGACCTTTGGTAACGTATTAGAAAATCCAAGTCGAAAAATCGTATAGGGGTCCTCATTTCAAAGTGCGCTGAAAAATTTTCCCCAAAACGGATTTTTGCGGATTTTGGATATGCTACTCGGGAGATTCTCCCGCGTTTTTTGGCACCAAAATCGCTTCTCTACAAATTTATTCCTGGTTCAACCCTCTGACGGCCAGACTACAAGTGTAACCAGGAAACTGAATGAATAATACAACTTTATTATGCAGTTAACTGAGTTATAAACTCATACGTCATAAGAAAAGGCCAGACCACTCTGTGCAAAACTTTTCAGAGTGGACTAATTGCCACTTTGGAGAATATCGCCCAGATAACCGACATGTTAGCCACACAGGTACACAAAGGCTAGCAATTTTATTGATAAGGAATCATATGCTCGTATTTGACTTATAAACGAACAACCACAGGCAAAAAACCAACTAAACAGTGAATATGCCCATGAGGTCGCCGTTAGAACATGACCCAGCCACCAATCGAGGAGCCATGAAAGGCATGCATATACTTGAATGCATTCGAAGCTTACAGGAAGAAAACGAAGTCCTGCCCTGTAATAGCCTCTTAACACATTGGCAGGAGGGTGGGGAGGCTTCGACGAATATTTCCTCTTGAACCCCCCTCACCCACATTACTTGAATTGCTCTTGTGTTAGTTATCAAATAGTACAGGAACCGCAGGGCTCCCTCACGTCTGACCGACTCCATAATGCCACTAAGGATGGAGAAGACCATGATGAACAAATAATACACCATATAGACATATATCCAGTCTCTAAGGTGGAAATATAATCCACAGCAATAGATTGGATAGAAATGAAAAGGGAGACGAAAAGTTAAAAAATTTATAGTAATTTATATATTTTTTATACTTACCAATGACCCAGACATAGCTGGTGCTAACTCTTAAAATATAGGGCCAAACACAAATTTTGCCCCCCAATCCCCAAAATTTGCATCTAAAACTAAAGAAAACATGTCCTGAAAGGCCCTCCACACTTCGCCCCCACTGCGCATGCGCAGTGTCAAGGACGTTCCGAAATTGGCGCCATTAATCATTCTAATAACCAGTGCCTGGTAAGCGCTATGTACTCAGCGGGGAGGCAAGAGTTCCCAACTCCTGGGAGGGCCATCCCCATCTGGGTCATTGGTAAGTATAAAAAATATATAAATTACTATAAATTTTTTAACATTTTTATACTGTACCAATGACCCAGACATAGCTGAATAGTAAAAAGGCTGGAGGGCCAAGGACATAGAGCAAAATGGAATACGCTCAATAAAATAAAATAGAGTCATCCCCTGTAGGGAAAAAGAAGTAATAGGCCTTACATGTATCTTTCTTATTTATGATAAATTAGAAAGATACAACACCTTCCAAAATTGAGCTTCATACATCCATGTACTCTATTAATATCCAATATAATCCTTATACTAATAATTTTTAAAATAAGCCAATAAATAAGTAAGTCTAGAGAATAGAGACTCTTATACTCCTAAAAGTGTCTGAGGATTGCATAATCATGTCCATTGACATATGCAATATTCAAAAGCTAAACTTTAAAAACTAAGACTTGAATGAATTTTAAAAACCTAAACTTCTCAGTAAACAACCATCCCAATAACAGCTCAGAATTACTAACTCCGGAGGAGGTATCCCCTTGTTTTCATAGTAAAACAGGTGACCCAAGGAACACCCTCCCCCCCCCCCCCCCCCCCCCCCTCTTTTTCTTGCCCTGGGTCAAATAGCCCAGAGCGAAGAGGGCAGCCGAACGGAGACACTGCCGAAACAGACAGCCTACCTAGCTATAGTAGCAACTGTTAAGTGAATGACATTCTGAGCAGTAGATAATAGACCTAACAATAGAGGCCTCCAGAAATGGACTCGATATTTCTGAGATAAAATTCATGAATGTGGATGGCTGAGCGCAATGAGCGGCCTTCAAAAATCTATAATAGCGACACTATTAATGTAAGCCCAAGAAGTAGAAGAACTCTTACTTCATGAGCCGAAATCTTAAGCACAACTGCTAAGTCAATGATATACTATAAGCAGTACCGATAGTTAATAAAATCCATTAACAAAAAAATGGAGCGTAACGTCCTTCTACTAGACATCAAAGACAGAAGAAGCTTACGCCCATAGTAATAAACAGAAATCTGTTTATAAATACATAAACTGTACCCGGAAAGAGTAAAGGCCTATGCCCACACGAAGACGGAAGGACCTTAAAATAATAGGTTCCGGATAATAGGAGCCTAACTCTAATGCAACAATCCAACCTAAATAGTAACGGAAGTATTGATTCCGAAACTATGAAAGTGAAAATCATCCATCGATAGTGCATGAAACTCACTGACTCTACAGTAAAAGAGAAACCAACAGAATTACTGTCTAAAAGGTCAGAATTTGAAAACTACTGTTTCCAGAGGCTCAAATGATTACTTAGCTAAATAAGAACCGAAGTTAAAATCCGTATAGGAATTTAATCTAAAGATTCTAAGTCTATTTATCAAAAAGTTACTAACTGACTTAGATAAAGAGACAAAAGACTCAATTGTAAACTATCGTAGAGTGCATAGGTATGAGGTAACATAAACCTATAACCTAAATAATAACAGGCTGCAGTAGGTCTTGTGAAACAAGTATACTAAAAAATAGCAATGAGTAGTATGGAGGGATCAACAATATGAACATAATGATCCCTACACCACGAGGGAAGAGCCTCCACTTTAGCCGCATAGAATAGCGAAGAAGAGGATCTCCTATAGTAAGAAATCGCGTCCAAAGCTCGTCCAGTACAGTGCTTACAATGCAATACGGACCACACAACGGAATACATGAAGGTTGCGACCTTGCAGGTTGTGATAAAGATGACACGATTTACCCAGTGAAAAAGATCCTCACATAGAGGAAGATTTCACGTTAAGACCCACAGTAGACAAGAGAGAAAATTACTCATGATCTCTGTGAAGATAGAGATGCTATCAACAGAAATGTATTGTGGTTGTTTATCTTAGCAATACCTGCTAAAACAACAGCGCCGGAGGATACGCGTATCCTATCATTCCGTCCTATAGATCAATAGAGGGTTAAGAATATTAGCTCAGAGATCTGGACAAGCCAACACATACGTCTGCAATTGATTAGCAAGCTGTGTCATAAATAAATCATCATTGGGCGCTCCCATAGATAGCAAATCTGATTGAATACTAGTTTGTTGAGAGTCCATTCTGACAGCAACAAGCGACCCATAAGAGAACGGGAGTCCGATAAAACAATCAGACGACCCAGAATATGACGGACCAAAACTGAACTTGGTGTACTATAACCAACAGACGGATTCTTTCCATTAAATTGAATAACGGAAACGAAAGAGTGCCTCCCTGGTTCCGGAGATACGCCACTACTGTCGAATTAAAGGACAGGAATTTGGGCATGCGTTTCTGAATAATGTTCATGCAATGACATAAAGCAAGCCTAAAAAACATTATTCCGCGGAAGAAAACTGATTGCTAAAAGACTGCGGAACCCAAAGACCCTGGCACTTCGAATCCGTAGGGATCAGTATTATACCCAATCTGTTTTGACTGGCAACCGTCATAACAGCCACACTCGGGTCCGGCAACTGCGGCGGCACTCTCTGAGTCAACCACCGAATGTTTGCCCCAGTCTGAATCTCTTGTAACACTAGATAGACAAGAGAACGTGTAAATCGAGCAATTCATGGATTGCCGAAAAGTTGCCGTTGAAGAGAAGCTCCTCCGAGAACGAAGCGACTCTGAGAGAGTTCTTAACCTTACTATCCACGCGAGTGGATGTAGCTAGGGCTGCGTCACGTCTAACTAACTCCAATCAGCCACTGAAGGGCGGAGTTATACGTGAACAAACTACTGCCCTCAAAAGAAATTACATTGAGAATAATATCACGTAAATCTTTTCTTGAAGACGTAATGATAACGCCTCAGTAAGGCGGATTACGTATAATAAAGCGTCTAAGTTAAGTCTACTATACATAATGTCGTTCCCAACATTGAAATTGGAAAAGACATAAACGGCGAAAAAGAATATATGCAGTTTTTAATCACACCGTCAAGACGCATATGAACTCTCAGTATGCCCTGCTCTGCCAAAATAAACTATTTGTATAAATGATAAAATGGCAGAAATGAGCAACGCGGACAAGAAACTAAACTATCATGCTTAGTAGCAGGCTTGTATATATATATATAGCGTCGAAAAATAAAACACATGTTGTAATGACAATATTGGACTGCGTCGGTAAGTCAGGGACAATGTCCCCGAACCGATCGAAAAATCCGAGTCCAATGACGCTATAAGTCTCTTATCCAAGATCGCAGCAATGAAGTCCGAAATAATAATCACTGGAAGATAATGCCAGAAGATATGAAAGGCATCTTCCGATACTACTAAAGGGAAAACTCGAAATCTTTCGAATCCCTTTCACCATCCTGTCGGACCCTATAAAGCGTTCGGTCGTCCGTACCTGATGCAACCGTGGACCGCACCGACCCAGCGCCGTCGGATAATTCCTGATTCGACCGAGAAACTATCAATTGCTGGGATGCTGCGAAACAACTGTGCTAACTCGGATAGCACGTCCGTCACTGAGGCCTGAGGAGAAGCGGTCTTACGATGCATTGCCGCTGGAAGCTCCGTGATCGTTACCCCGTGCATACTACCAATATGCGAGCGAACGGAGTGTATAGGCCTCGTGTCCCTTGGCTACCGGATGGCGCGACCTATTCGCCGTGGAATCACTGAATGCCGAAACTGATCGGATACTCGAGTCCACGTAGCCAATGTGCGGTCGTGTGCCCTGCTGTGAGGATGAGGAAGCATTAAAGACAGTCTCTCGGACTGTCAATATAACGGAGCGTCCCGACCAACGGACATATGCTCCGAATGTAAAATATCTGAACCACAACATGCGGTCCCCTATGTTGTCGGGCGAGAGAGGGACCTCTCTCGCTCACAGCCCGGACGGACCTGGACCAGCCAGGAACCGGACTAACAGGCTTCCTCCGATCTGTCCTCAATCTGCCGTCACTGGGTGAGTACTAAAGTAATTAAAGTGCTCGCATCACCCAAATCTCCTTCCTAGACCGCAACGGACGAATCCGGCAGCCGAACCATTCGATGAATGTACGCTACACCGGGTGAGCTAGCGAATGTCACTCCGTAGGCGATAGACATATTCCATGAGCACTTATTGCCGCTAACTCTTCATTAACTATGACGACAGAGGCACACTTTTGAAAGACATCTCCATAACTCTTCGAACAAGAAACCAGAAATGCTTGGTTAGCAAGCATAAAATAATAATATATATAGCGTCGTTCAATAATTCAAAAGTTGTGTGACATTATTGGACTATGTCGGAACTGAGGGACGATGTCCCTGAACCGAACCAAAAATTTCTAAGTCCACCGACGCTATCAGTTTCTTATCCGGCATCGCAGCATTCTGGTCCGACGAAAGAAGCTGTAGAAGACCAAGTCAGATGACATACACAACAGCATATGTTGTTCCGAAAGGGAAAGCTCGAAATCCTCCGAATCCCTTTCGGTATCCCGTCGGACCGGATGAAACTTTCGGACGTCCGTACCCGCTTCCGCGGAGCGTCCCGACCCAGCATCGTCGGATAAAATATATGCGACAAAATTAGTTGATGCTGGGATGCTGCGATAAACTGTGCTATTAAGGAAAGCACGTCCGTTCCCGAGGCCTGTGCAGTAGCGGTCTTACGATGCATTGCCGCCGGAAGCTCCGTGTACGTTGACTCCCGCACACTTCCTATGCGAACGTCCGGAGTCTGCAGGCCTCGTGTCCCTGGCTACCGGATGGTGTGACCTGGTCGCCGAAGAATCCTTGATCGGCGAAGCTGGTAATATATCGGCGGTCACGCAGCCAAGGTGCGGTCGTGTGCGCTGACGAGAAGAGGAAGCCTTAGCAGTCTCAGCGGACTGCCTATACAACGGAGCGTCCCGAGCGACGGACGTATGCTCCGCTTACGACACATTTTGTACCACAACATCTGGGGCCAGATGTTGTTGAACGAGAGAGGGGCCTCTCTCGCTTGCCGTCCGGATGGACCGGAACGAGCTATGAACCGGACTAAAAGGCTTCCTGCGTTCTCCCTCCGATCCGCCGTCACTGGGTGTGCATTAGGTTAGTTTATAGTGCTCGCATCACCCCAAAAATCCTTCTAGACCGCAACGGACGAACCCGGCTGCTGAACCATTCGGTGAATGGACGCTACACCGGGCGAGCTAGCGGACGTCAAAGGCCGTCAAACCTACTAGGGTCCTCTTAGGCAATTGGCGTATTTACATGAGCACTTTTCCGCTAGCCCTTCATTAATTGTGACGACGGAGGCACACTGTTGGAAGACATCACAGATACATCACCCTAATCTTGATCGTCTGAAATAGAAATTGATAAAGTAGAGTGACCCTGCGGGGAAAGGACCGGAGTGTCCAAATCCCCAACAACATACCGTGACATACGCTTCCCATATTGTCATCGAAATCATACGATACAGAACAGGAGTTAATGCGAGTACACTGACCACATATAGAATGATAATAAAGTCAGAGGAAGACTTCCTCTTAAAACAATTGATCAATATCCTTTCAATGTGAAAAGAAAACAAGTCCTGGTACTCGCACTAACCCCTGGCAATCAAAATACATAATAATAATATGATCCATTGATATAGAAAAAATAATTGAAATCAAAATATTTTGAAAAAATATTTTTTCAGAACAGCCCAAGTTTCTGAAAAGTAACGTTGAGCCCCAATGGATCCCAAGCCTAAGTGTGGACAAAAAATTTAAAAATATTTGAAACAATTTATTCAACACTTACGAACAATAATAATGTATCTAGTTATGATTAAAATAACATCAAGATATTATTTTTTAGAAATCCCCCCCTCACACAGAGGGCTGTTGTAAATGTAAACAATGAGTGTAAAAACACTAAAATAAGACTCCAGGTACCCAGGCCCGAAATCAGTTACCAAAAATACACCATCTGATGCAAAACAGAGACTTTCAGGGAAGAAACTGCAGAACATCAGATGGTAGATGCAGAACACAACGCCTAACCACCCCTAGGTGAAGACGTAAACATGGGGAAAGAACAGAATTCATTCTGTTATTCAGCTAAAACTCCCAAGAAAATTTAGTAATAATAATTACAAAAACTATGCCAAAAGCATGGGAGAATAGCAAGGGGGAACTTAAAGGACAGGGAGAGAGGAAAACACTTAAAAAAAAAAACAGTGTAACTAAATAATCAGAATGACAACAAAATGGCTGCTGCCTTGAAAATAGGTAACTTAACATAATTTCATTAAAAAATTTTAAGTTACAGCCCTGATAATATTCTGTCACACATTCTTTTCCTCTCCTCCTTCTCTATCCTCCTTAGAATCACCATTTCACTAATATTTATGTGTCTGGCATCATTTAAACTGAGATTTATAAGCACAAAGATCAGTCAGATGTTAACTGATGAAGGGCCAAACTTAGAATGATTAATGGCGCCAATTTCGGAACGTCCTTGACACTGCGCATGCGCAGTGGGGGCGAAGTGTGGAGGGCCTTTCAGGACATGTTTTCTTTAGTTTTAGATGCAAATTTTGGGGATTGGGGGGCAAAATTTGTGTTTGGCCCTATATTTTAAGAGTTAGCACCAGCTATGTCTGGGTCATTGGTACAGTATAAAAATACAAGGTTCCGACACCCAATCATAAAAACCTAGATGAATTCTTACATTCAATCTGATATCAGGAAATATATTCATGAGAAGGAGATTAGTATAGGCGTTTGAAGAAACGCTCATTAATCACACTAGGTTAAGATGGCGTCATCAATAGGGCTTATTGCCTCAGATAACAAACACCAAACCATACCAGTAGGAAGAGAATAACTTCCTCTAACATAATGGTATCATGTCCGATAGAACAATGGACTCAGCCTTGCTGAAGAAGCTAAAGGTCTTCCTATCCGTGAAGACAATTAAAAGGCTGATAACTGCGGCCTTAGAAGCTCACTAAGGAGACTTACAATGCCAGCCGTAGCATATAAGTCTTCATCTCCGTGAATACAGATATATCGGTGTAAGTTGCGACCTTGGAAGCTCACTGAACGGAGACTTACAACTATCGTTGCACAAGACAGGGAACGAAGAGCCACTATATTAACAGCCCTAAATTCCCAACAAGACAGTAGTCTCAAGAGATAATTATTTCAGTTATGTCATTGCATAAATACTAAAAAAAACATTGCTCATGATTCTAGCTAGGCTACTAAGGTGTAAACAATAAGACTCAAGTCTATGACACCTAGGAAAACAAACCAAAAAGCACTCTGCCTTTAGTGGTTTCATTCCCAAAAGACAGCAGTCAGAGCCTAGCTAACGTAGCTTAGAAGTCTTCATCTCCGTGAAGACAGACATCTCAGTTTAACTTGCGACATTGAACGCTTACTAAATGGAGGCTTACAACCATCGTCACGCAAGGTAGGGAATGAAGGCCGCTATACTAACAGCCGTAATTCCCAAAGAGACAGTAGTCTCAAGGTAACTACGCAGTGATGAGTCTTCGTCTGTGTGAAGACATATCTTTGTCACTTGCGGCCTTTGAAAGCTCACTAAATGGAGACTTACAACACTAGCAGCTAGTGTACAAGGAAAGACCGCTGTAACAATACATAAGGCTGCTAAGGTGTCCACAATGGTATTAAATGTCGTGACGTCAAGGAATACAACACCGAGAAGGAAAAGACGTTCTTATTCCTTCTAACGGCTCTATTCCAAAAAAGACAGCTCTCTCAGCCTAACTATGCACTATGGAACCTCTATTCGTAAAGAATAAGGCATAGCATTTCTTATACTATTGTTAAGGCATGGAAGGCATCATTAATCGGGACAAAAGCCCTTGACACCTGAGCCAAAACATCTGGGGATGAAAAATCTTTGTCTTTCCATCGCACGGTATGATAAGCTGTTTTTTGGCCTAGCAAATGCAGACTTATATTCAGATGGAACAATATTCTAAGAGCTTAAGACTAAAATTTCATAGTCTTAAAGTGCCCTTCTGTGAAGGATGGAGACTCACACTCCATAGCCCTCTCACCATCCAAATGTTCCATCTGAAAATATGGTCAACTCCATCCACCTGAACGGATGACTGGACCAACGCAGCACCATCCAACAGCTCACCATCGGAGTCTGTTAAACGGTAGTACCAGCGACTACTGGAATGCTGCGATATGCAGAGCAATCTGCGGCAGCCGGTCCGTGACCGACGCTAGCAGAACAATGATAATGCACTTGTTACCATAAGCTGCTCAGGGGACGGAGATCTGGTCCCAGATCCTTGACACATGTCCAGTATAAAAAAGCCTCGAATGACTAGCTACAACCCGAACATGCGAAGTCAGATAGCTAGTGTGCAGTGAACGTGCTTCAGTAATGAAGCAGGGGAAGATGCCATAGCTGCAACTGGATCCGGCTGCAGTGTGGAAGGAGCATCCCAAACTGCAAGCGTGAATGGGCATCCCAACTCACCAAAGTTTCTCGAATCAAATACAGTCGACCCCGACTGCTGACGGATAGATGGTTCTCCAGCTCACGGTCTACTCCAGACCTCGCTGAGCGTTCCGTTAGAAACTTGTAGGCATCTATCCCTTATCGTGCATATCCATGGAAGAAGAGGAAGCTGTAACCACAGTCGACCCCGGTGAAGTGCAGAAGAATCATCCCGATGCGTCACATAGGACGGATGCTCCTACTCATTGATGTTTTTTACAACCCAAAACAATCGTCCCCGACTGTTAACAGGAAGAAAAATGTTCTGCACTCGCGATCTGTCCCCAGATCTCGCCGAGTATCCCGCTTAGAAACTTCTAGGCTAATCCTCTTTCGTGCGCTTCCATGTAAGAAGAAGAAGCCATATCTGCTGCCAGCTCCAGCTGCAGTGTGGAAGGAACGTTTTGATGCGTGCTCCGACTCAATATGGTTTCTCACAACGGACACAGTCAACCCCGACTGTTAACGGGATGGAGAGGATTCTCCAAATGGTGATCTGACCCCAGATCTAGCCGAGCGTCCCGTAGAGAAACTTCTGGCTTCTTCTACATGCACAATTGACCGGACCGACCGAGCACCGTCCAACAGCTCACCACCGAAGTCTGCGGGAGGCTGTGCTTGCACTTGCTGGGATGCTGTGATGAGCTGTGCAATCTGCGACAGCAAGTCCATTACCGAGGCTTCAGGCGCAACGGTCTTCCGTATTAAGCCGCTTGCTACTCCTGGGACGAAGATCTTTCTACTTTGAACGTCCCAATGATTGAAGCCTTGGATCACTAGCTACCGGATGGGCCGACTTCACGGGCAAAGACTGGATACTTCTTCTGGTGGCTGCTTGGATATCCGAAGTTGGGTAGATAGTATGTAGTCGTGTATGCGATATCTGCCTGAGGAAGAAGCCGTAACTGTAGCCGACCCCGGCTGCAGTTTAGAAGGAGCGTCCCTAGCGGCGAGCGTGGACGTTGGCTCCTACACAGGCAAGTTTATCAAACAACATTTGGCCCCAATTGTTGTGGGTTAGAGAGACCTTGCCAAGCCTCCCTAAGATAAACTTGCAAAATACTACTTAAATAATTTTCTCAACAACATTTGGCCCCAAATGTTGCTGGGTTAGAGAGGGGCCTCTCCCGCTCGCGGTCCTATCAGACCTCGCCGAGCCTCCCTAAGAGAAACTTGCAGGTTTTCTCCCTATTTCCGTCATCGCTGGGTGAGCTTTAGTTTTTGAAGTGCTCGCTCTACCCAAATCTACACTTCCCTCGACTGCAACGGACTTACCCGGTGTCACGGCTCCCATGAACGGAGTAACCACTTCACCAGTCAAGCTAGCTGCGACAGGCCTTATCCCTTGCTTATATTCATGAGCACCTTGCAGCTAGCTCTATTTGCTTATCAGAGAGCGACGATGGTAGCACACTTTGGATGGGTGTCACAAAACCATCACCATGTTCTTGTTCCTCTGAAATAGAAACTGAAAAACTTTAATTATATTACGGTGAGCTGCGGCATAGGAACCTCACCACCAACAGCGTACCGTGACACCCATCTCCAACGTTTGTCATCCCAATTAACACATGTAGGACAAGAATCCGTAGGAGTGCATTGACTACAAGCATGTAAATCCGAGGTAGACTTCCTCGCCTTGCATTTAGAGCAGAAAGCTTTCATAATTACAATCAAAATACAAAGTCGATAGCACTCCTACAAACTCCACAATAAAATATATGATAAAGATACATGAATAATAGCAATCAAAACTAAATTCGAAAAATTAAATCAAAAAATGTTTCAAAAATTTTTTGAAAAAGCCTAAAGGGAACATGATGAGCCCAAGGGCATCTCGATAGAGCGTAAGTGTGGACAAAATCCAAATTTTTTGAGCTACACTACCGGAATAATAATCAATGTATCCTACAATAATCCTACAGTAATATAATACTAAATACTACCTATATTTGAGGACGTTGCCAATGTAAACAACGTCAAAGGAAAAAAACTGGAAACAAGACATCAGACACACAAAAAGGCCCGAAGTCAGTAACCGATTTAAATGCTACCAGATGTAAAGTTAGATCTTCATACGAAGAAAAAACGATACATCGGATAGAAGATGCAAGATCAAAACGACCTAACACCCCTAGGGTAGGGACGTAACCATGGGGATAAACAGAATAAACATTCTGTAATACATTTTAAACTCCCAAGAAATTTAATAAAAAATTCCTTAAAAAAAGCCAAAAAGCTTAGGAGTTAAACAGGAGGGCTTCAAGGAAGGATACGGAAGGAACACTTAACAATCAGTGGATAAATCATTAGCAAGAATGATGACGTCAGGCATAATGTCTCGAAATTGGGAAACATGAAATAATTTTTATAATTATTATAAAGTTACCACCCTGAACGTTTCCAACCACCATTGTTCACTTCCATCATCCATTTACAGTCTTGGATCCACCAATTCTTTCATTGATTTGTGTCTGGCATCCTCAAAACAGGAGATTTAAAAGCACAGATGTCAGTTCATTGTTACTGACTTTAGGGCCAAACAAAGAATGAGGTTGGTGCCAATTCGGGTCTCTTCCTGACTGCTGCGCATCCGCAGATGGTAAAAGTATGGAGGGTCAGATAGTACTTTTAATTTTCGGTTTTGAATGCAAATTTTGGGGATTGGAGGTTTCAAAATTTGTGTTTGACCCTTGATAATATCGAGTTTGCACCAGCTAAGTCTGGGCCATTGGTTATTAGAATAAAAATATAAAAAATATGAATGTTTGGTGATTGTTTCGACAGTAACTATAATATACAAACAATGGGAAGGGCTGTTAAAGTTAATGAGCATCATTAGAATAAAACAAAAAATGTAACAATTTTTTGTCAGTTGAAAACTGTCTCATTTGCATTTTACTAATAATACTAAAATGGTCTGTTCTGTAATTGGCTTAATGTTCACTGAAGCTGTATATATCGTCTTTTCGCCACCATGTGCCACTTTCACAGTTTGCATAAGGCCACACAAAGTAGATCTTCTGTTTCTCAGGCCATTATTTGTGAAATTGCATGCGGGCGAGCGCTTTTTTATTTTATTTTTTATTTCAGTAATTACTTCTTTGCCATCAAAAGTTCATGTTCTTGGTTCAAGTTTTAGGCCTCATAATCTACAGAATAGCATGGGTGGTGTATTTCATCCCTTGAGTGCAAGAAGGCTTTTTACTTGGGTAAAATATCAGACATAAACCATTTAATTTTAATTTTTCTAAGTTTAAATTGGTTATAAAAAGAGAGCAAGCGGCAGCCAAAAGGACCATGCGGGAGGGCCTGAGAAACAGATTTAAAACAATGGTGTTTTTATTTATTTTTGACCATGAGAAGTTATAAGTATGACCCAAGTATGGATTACCTGTGCCTCAATTCCTTATGCAAAACTACGGGAATAACAGTATATAGCTTTGTCCACATTCACCATTTGTGCAGTGCACCGCATGGTTCAAATTAAGTCAATGGACAAGTTGGATAATATACTATTCAAAACAAGCCAAGACCAATACTGGGTCTGGACCTGCGTCGCTGCATGCAATTGAATCAGTAAACAGGAAGTGGCTGCACGCCAGATCTGAAAATTGCATACACGATACAACTGATCATTATCAGGCTCCAGATGAAATATAAAATCAATCCCTTGCATAGAAGCCGAGAAAACCTTGACGGAAAATTTCAATGTTCAGTGGGTACAGTAAAATTTCAAAGTATTGGCAAACAGGAAGTGGCTGCATGGCAGATCTGAAAATTGCTTACACGATACAACTAATCATTATGAAGCAGCAGACCAAATATAAAATCATTCCCTTGCATAGAAGCCAAGAAAACCTTGACGGAAAATTTCAATGTTCAGTGGGTACAGTAAAATTACAAAGTATCGGCAAACAGGAAGTGGCTGCACGGCAGATCTGAAAATTGCTTACAAGATACAACTCATCATTATGAAGCAGCAGACCAAATATAAAATCATTCCCTTGCATAGAAGCCGAGAAAACCTTGACGGAAAATTTCAATGTTCAGTGGGTACAGTCAAATTTCAAAGTATCGGCAAACAGGAAGTGGCTGCACGGCAGATCTGAAAATTGCTTACACGATACAACTAATCATTATGAAGCAGCAGACCAAATATAAAATCATTCCCTTTCATAGAAGCCAAGAAAACTTTGGACGGAAGAAGTGTTTCGGATGGACGGACTGACAGACGGACGGAGTCGAGCGGTTACTAGACCTGCTCTGCCGCTGGCGACACAGGTAAAAAGTAGGGGATATTTGATAAAAGTGAGATATATGAAGAAATATATTTTCATTAAAAAGACATTTGAGACCTTGCACTGTGACATCTTGTGAATGATTTCAGCGATAGTTGGGTGTCTGACAAGCACACATTCCACGCACTGAGTTTCGACTAGAAACTATTGAACAAGTTTATACAAGAAAAGGACGATGAGACCTCCAAAAAACCCTGTCCAGTACAAACGAAAATTTAAAAACGTACCCCACAGACATTAACCTGGTGCTTGTGCAAAAAATCATGCATGAAGTTTTCGTGGGCCGGTCACATTCATGATCCACACTAAACTTGGTAACATATTGATGTGTCCAATCATGCGTATCCAATACGATTTTCCAAAAATATCAACATCAGTTTGGAAATCCCCTACTTTTTTTGAATAGTATACTTTATTACTGTAAAGTGACCTCCTGTTCTTGATATAAAGTACAGTTTATAATTTCTTACAAACTACCATGCTTTTATTTAATTTGGATATGGTTCTTCCGCAAAAGCAAATACATGTGGTACTATTCGTCCCAAGCGTGAACTATCGAAAGTATGTGCAGTATTGTGTGTGTTTGCGATTCTGCATTGACATATCAATCAAGGATTGTCAGTTCATAAATACTTGAATATTTACTCATATTATGATATTTAAAAAAATACTGTACTCGGTATTACAAATTGGAATATCGTGAAGCCCTAATTGCACCTCAGGTTGTTGATTACAATGCCCCGTACTCCACCCTCATTGTGTTTTGTCTTATAACTCTAAAACTCCAACCCTGGAGTATAAACAGCCCTGACTAGATTTAACCAAAATTTTTTTTTGAAATTTAAATAAAAAATTAAGGCCACACAAAATAAATTAATTGATTCTCAGGCATTTTATTTTTTTAATCAGTGAGGAAGGGAGGATTTTATTTATAACTTTTATTTTTTTCTTGCATATAATGAGTATGGATTGAAAGGCTTTCCACAAACTTTTTACACACAGAATATACAAAAAGTGCATATTTCTCCAAATTAACTCATTTAATTTTTGACTCTCAAGAGCATCATTCCAACTTGGATCACTTTTTTACTGCAAAAGAATAGTTACCCCCAATACACTGTCCCCGCGAAAATTTGCACGTTACATTCTAAGTACCTTAGCAGTCACGTCTAGGCAAGTCTTGGTACCTATATAGGCAGCCAAGACTTGCCTAGAAGCATCTGCAAAGCCACAGGATATAGACTGTCTTTAGTTGTTCTCTTCAGATTTCAGTTATATACATCCATCAAATGAAAGTGTCAATGACACTGTAGCTCAACTTGTCAAGACAAAGACATGTACAAGTATAGTATGTGACACAGCAATGACAAACATCTAGGTAATGACCTGATAACAAAGGTACATATAAAGTATTGTAACGGTCTGTACATAAATACTGACCGTTGCCTGTAACAAATGTATAGGTAAAGTATTGTAAAGGTGGGTGACAGTCAGATGCTGAACTAGAAAAAATCTTTCGAGTCCCAGAGTGGGTCTGACTGAA
The DNA here is from genome assembly GCA_031216915.1 of Pictodentalium vernedei. Lineage (NCBI taxonomy): Eukaryota > Metazoa > Mollusca > Scaphopoda > Dentaliida > Dentaliidae > Pictodentalium > Pictodentalium vernedei. The sequence continues at coordinate 282,985,737 of CM062293.1, forward strand.
CCCCAAAATATTTGTTCTCATAGCACAGTGATAACAAAGGCACCCCAAAACACACTCGTTCCTGTCCCAAAGTGAAAACAAAAGTACTCAAGAAGTTTTGTGAAGATCAGTTCATAAATACGAGCTATATAAAACTTGTGACAAAAAACTGATTGGACCTAATTTCGGTACAAAATGGCCACTGGCAGCCATCTTGAATTTTGGACTGTACCCAGAAACACTCATTCTCATCCCAAGGAGATAACAAAGGTACCCAAGAAGTTTTGTGAAGATCGGTTCATAAATACAGCCTCTACCCTGAGCCGTATTGACATGTGTGCTTACATTGTGTAAGTAGCACTGAATAAATCAAAGTTCATCTAATTTGCATAATTTCTGCACGAAAAAAAACCCCTTACAATATGTGATGTATTCCATGTTACTAAACATTCATACAAAAATTTATTAAAATCAGAACTTTCATACAGAAGTTCTATACAAAAGACTGATTGCACTAATTTTGGTACAAAATGGCTGCTGGTGGCCATCTTGAATTTTGGACCACACCCAAAAACACTCGCTCTCATCCCACGGTGATAAAAAAGGTACCCAAGAAGTTTCGTAAAGATTGGTTCATAAATATGGCCTCTAGTCTGAGCTGTATAGAAGTTGTGTACAAAAAACTGATTAGACCTAATTTCGGTACAAAATGGCCACTAGCAGCCATCTTGAATTTTAGACCGCACCCAGAAACACTCGTTCTTGTCCCAAGGTGATAACAAAGGTACCCAAGACATTTCGTGAAGATCAGTTCATAAATACAGACTCTAGTCTGAGCCGTATTGACATGTGTACTTACTGTGTGTAAGTCGCACTGAAAAAATCAAAGTTCATCTAATTTGCATAATTTCTGCACGAGAAAAAAACCCGTATTATATGTGATGCATCCCAAGGTACTAAACATTCACACAAAAAAATTATTCAAATCAGGGCTTTCATATGGAAGTTCTGTGCAAAAATCTGATTGCACCTAATTTTGTACAAAATGGCTGCCATCGGCCATCTTGAATTTCGGACCGGACCCCAAAACACTCGTTCTCGTCCCACGGTGATACCAAAGGTACCCAAGAAGTTTCGTAAAGATCGGTTCATAAATACGGCCTCTAGCCCGAGCCGTATTGGCATTTGCACTTACAGTGCTGAAAGTAACCCCAAAAAACATCAAAATTAGTCTAATTTGCACAATTTACGTACGAGAAAAAAACCTGTATTATATGTGATGTATCCCATGGTACTAAACATTCATACAAAAAATTATTCAAATCAGAGCTTTCATATGGAAGTTCTGTACAAAAAACAGATTTCTGCATCGTCGGTACAAAATGGCAGCTGGCAGCCATCTTGAATTTCGGACCGCACCCAAAAACACTCGTTCTCGTCCCACGGTCATAGCAAAGGTACCCAAGAAGTTTCGTAAAGATCGGTTCATAAATACGGCCTCTAGCCCGAGCCATAGCAGCTTGGCACTTACAGCTCTGAAAGTAACACTAAATAAATCAAAGTCAGTCTAATTTGCATAATTTACGCACGAGAAAAAAACCCGTATTATATGTGATGTATCCCATGGTACTAAACATTTATACAAAACTTTATTCAAATCAGAACTTTCATACAGAAGTTCTGTACAAAAAACTGATTTTTGCATCATCGGTACAAAATGGCCACTGGCAGCCATCTTGAATTTTGGACCACACCTAAAAACACTCGTTCCCGTCCCAGGGTCATAACAAAGGTACACAAGAAGTTTCGTAAAGATCGGTTCATAAATACGACCTCTAGCCCGAGCCATAGCCAATTGTTGACGTACGGACAGACAGACAGATGGACAGACAGACAGACGGACGACGGGCCATGACAATAGCTCAAATTTGACTTCGTCAAAGTTGAGCTAAAAATGTAAATGTTTCGAGTCTCCCCATTTTTGAAGACACTGCAAGGCAATAAAAACATCCAATGAGGGGGTTCAATTTCAGTGAGGGATTGCCTAAGAATCAAAACATTTTTTTTTTGCCTAATTGGGCAAAACTTTTATTCAATTTACAGTGTAGAAATTGAATTCAAAATGCCCAAATTATACTATACAAATTATTATAATTATAGAGATTTGCTGTCCATGACAGGAATATCTACCAGCAGCAGGTAAAGAGTTAAAGGCCTATTTCCAAATCTGGTTTGTTTTTACTAAATTAGAGCAGGCGCCTCATCATGTACTCTTTGAGTAAGTTTACAAGGTACATTCTAAGTACTAGTACACTGACAGCTGATTTTTCGTAAGTCCTTGCCACCTATATGTGCAACCAAGGATTGCGAAGAAACAAAGCAAACCATGGGATATATACTGTCAAAGTACACCAAAAATGTACAAAGATCTCTTTAAGGGTTAACTGTTTTAGAGCTGACCTTAAGATTGACAGAGTTTGGAGAGATTGAGATTAGTTGAATTTTCGGGCACTGTCCAATGCCTCCAAATTCAGCAATTGTCAGGGCACAGAAAACTCTTGAATTACACCAAGGGCCTGGAAATTCCCTCGATGCAGGTCTAAAAAATTTGGATGGGTCTGAAGTCTTTTTGGCTGAATGATTACATATAGCTTTCCACCAAATTTGGTTAGCTTTTAACCTCTCCCTGGAACAAGCTCAAAATGCTCATAAACGCTGGGTCAAAAGAGTCATAATTTAGATAAAATTATCACATCCACACAAATAATTGATTGATAAACAGATAAAGTGGAATTATATTCTACTTGCTCTACTCACTTGTTAGGCAGGGGCAGCTGGAGCTAACAAGAGAACCACAGGGCAGTGGCATCATTATATGGCGGCTTAATGTTAATTCAGTCATTTTGCACTGCAAAATATACCTCATACAGTTTATGGCATCTTAAAATACTAAGAGAACTAGAAAAATCAGATGCATTAGTCACTTGATTTTTTTTTTGAGTCCTTGCTCAGCATAACAGCCATGTTGGATTTGCCAGAATGCTGGTTATTGAAAGGAACCTACCTACAAACACTAATAATGACACCAGAAAAAATGGTGATCCATTGGTCATTCTTTTGTAAAAGTTATTGCACGGACAAGTGAAAATCACAAAAAAATTCAAGAAATTATCAAAAGGAACCTTCCTCTAGAAACCACTAATCCACCACAAAAATATAGGATCCATGGTGCATTTCATTTTCAAGTTATTGCGCAAAGAGGCAAAAATGGCAAAAAATCCATGATGGCCTGGGCAGCCCTATTGGATATGGCAGAAAAACTGATTATCGATAGGAACCTTCCTCTATTCACCACAAATCCACTACAAAACAAGCAAAATTACAAACAAGAGGCCCCAAGGGGCCTGAGGGCACTCACCTGACATGGTAGCCTAGATATCAACCCAGAGAATTGATTTCAACAAGTTGCATCTGCTCCTCCTAATAAAAGCTTATACCAAATATCCAAAGATTCTGACCAGTGGATCTAAAAAAAAAAGAAGATTTTTAAAGAATATCCCTCATATTGAACTAAGTTATAATTCAGGCTCCCGCAGGGAGCCCATATATGAACCCAGGGACCTGGCTTTAACAAACTTAAATCAATCCCTCCCCCCCCCCCCCCCCCTCCCTTAAGGATGCTGCACACCAAATATCAAAACATTCCAACTGCTGGATCTGAAGAAGAAGATTTTTGAAGAAAATTCCTCATTTTGAACTAAGTTACAATTCAAGCTCCCACAGTGAGTCCAAATATGGACCTAGGGACATGGCTTGAACAAACTTGAATCTCACCCCCCAAGGATGCTGCATATCAAATATCAAAATATTCCAACTGCTGGATCTGAAGAAGATTTTTAAAGAAAATTCCTCATTTTGAACTAAGTTATAATTCGGGCTACCACAGTGAGCCCAAATATGAACCCAGGGACTTGGCTTGAACAAAATTGAATCACACCCCCCTAAGCATGGTGCATACCCAATATCAAAAGATTCTCCCAGCTGGATCTTGAGAAGAAGATTTTCAAAGAAATTTGCCTGAAATGCACTAAGTTCGAATTCGGGCTTCTATAGTGAGCCCAAATATGAATCTAGGGAGCCGATTTGAACAAACTTGAATCAGATCCACCCCACAATGTTGCATACCAAATATCAAAAGATTCTGCCTGCTGAATCTGGAGAAGATTTTTTAAGAAATTTGCCAGAAATGCACTAAGTTCGAATTCGGGCTTCTATAGTGAGCCCAAATATGAATTGGGTTCATATTTGAGCTTCTATACTGAGCCCAAATATAAACCCAGGGGGCTGATTTGAACAATCTTGAATCAGATCCACCCCACAATCTTGCATACCAAATATCAAAAGATTCTGCCTGCTTGATCTGGAGAAGAAGATTTTTTAAGAAATTTGCCTGAAATGCACTAAGTTCGAATTCGAGCTTCTATACTGAGCCCAAATATAAACCCAGGGGGCCGATTTGAACAAACTTGAATCAGATCCACCCCACAATGTTGCATACCAAATATCAAAAGATTCTGCCTGCTGGATCTGGAGAAGAAGATTTTTTAATTTTTTTCCCATTGCCTACAGTGTTAAAAAGTGCTGACTCAGCACTTTTTCAAAGTCCTGAAAAAAGTACCTTGTGATCAAACCGATAGAGATTTTTTTAACCATTCTATTCTACTGGATAAAAGCAAGTTTTATACAAAATAAGAATTCTCTGTGCCGTGTAGTTTTGGAGATATGGCAGTTTTAAGGTTTTTCCTATTTTTCGCTCCCGAGGTTCCCACTGGGCAATGAGAAATTTTTTTTTTGCATCAATCAACTACTTATGACCCATTATCATCTCATATCATATTTGGTTCAAATCGACCTCACGTTTCTGAAAATAGAAATTTTACGCGCGGCCAAAATATTTGCCCCTCCCATAACGAAGGCAAATAATGCCCGACAAACTTCTCTTGAACAAACTTGATTCTAAACCTCAAAAGGACTCTGTATACCACATATCAAGTCTCTGCTACTAGTGGTTCATTAGATTTTCAAAAAATTTGGCCATTTTTTCCCCACACCTCTGCTCAATATGAGCCGAAACCTATTTTGGATGAAAATCAAAATGCCCCTATATAACCACTACTTACATGAAATTCAATTAAAATGTGGCCAGTGGTTTAGGAGAAAGAGGCTCAAACACCACCTTCACGCAGGACGACGGACGAAGAGTGATAAGAAAAAGCTCACCCTGACTTTCAGTCAGGTGAGCTAAAAATCCAAGACAGACAGCTACCATGGTATTGTATATGGCAGAAAATTGATATTGAAAGGAAGCTTCCTCTAGTCACCACCCCTAATCCACCACAAAAAATAGGATCCATGGTGCATTTCATTTTTAAGTTATGGTGCAGAGAAGCAAAAATTGCAAAAAAATCCAAGAGGACTGCCATGGCATCTGTATCGGATATGGCAGAAAACTGATTATCAAAAGGAACCTTTCTCCACCACTAATCCACCATAAAAAAATAGGGTCCATGGTGCATTTTATTTTCAAGTTATTGTGCTGACAAACACAAATGACAAAAAATCAAAGATGGCTGACATGACAGCCATATTGGAGATGGCAGAAAACTGATTATCGAAAGGAACCATCCTCTTGTCACCACTAATCTATGACAAAGAATAGGATGTATGGTGCATTCCATTTTCAAGTTATTGCATGGACAAGCAAAAGCTAATGGACAGACAGACAGACGGATGGACGGACGGACGGACAGATGGACGGACGGATGGACAGACAGACAGACAGATGGATGGACAGACAGACAGATAGACAGACAGACAGACAGACAGACAGACAGACAGACAGACAGGCAGACAGACAGACAGACAGACAGACAGACAGACAGACAGACAGACAATAATACAGCTTGCTCCAGAGAACAGCCATATAAAAAAGCAAGTGCCTGCCATTTCATTGCATCTTACCTTGATAATCTGGTCTGACATTTTCATTTATTACTCCATCTCTTGAAATGTTATTGTTGAAAATATGTGGAAAGGGTGTCACAACTTTACATGGATTTCTTAATGAGCAACCAGCACTGTAAGGTGAGAATATTTTTTTTAAAATAGTAACTTAATAGGTATTAGTAGAAATAAAAAATACTTTGCTATGACTTTGATTATGAAAGTATGTACCCAAATCGATGCTCGACACATCTGATCATTATTATTGTCAACACAATATTCTCAACACAATAGGAGACACATGATTTGTGTCACTTAAGATTGAGCTTGAAGTTACGAAAACCAAAAATCCAACTTTTCTGTAACATTTCAGGCCAAGCATTGGTCACTGGGTCCTATTTCAACATTAAAACATAGCTTGCTTACAACAGTAAACAAGCACTTCTTCTCTTCCCAGGGTTTACATTAACATTTCTTTCTCAGGATTATATACAGGCCACATGAGCATGAAAAACCTAGCATCTCAGACAGATTTTAGAAGTGCAATCATACTCCCAGAGTATAAAGCAGCATATCAAAATTTAATGAAATCTGATGTTTACTTTTCAAGTAATCACATAAATTTTCAGGAAATCATCGTCATTTTTTTAACTTGCTTAAGACATTATCAGTACAAAGCATGATACCAAAATTCATTGAAATGGGATGTTTACTGTTCAAGTTATTGCATAAACAATGAAATTTTCAAGCAAAAGTCAACAGAGGGCAATAACTCTCTCATTTTTTTAGAAAATCACCGTGGTTATCAAACTTGTTAAAGGCAACGTTGGTGCAAAGCAGTCAATCAAATTTTATTGAAATATGAGGTCAAATGTTAAAGTTATTGCATAAACAATGAAATTTTGGCCCTAAATTCAACAAACAAAGGGCAGGGCAATAACTACCTTAATTTTCATAGAATAATGGTGGTTTATATTGAACTTGCCAAAGACACTGTCAATACAAAGCAGCATATCAAAATTAATTGAAATCTGAAAACTATTGTTCAAGTTATCATATAGACCAACTTCTACACTTTGGTCCAACAGAGCTCTTTCCTATATGCCTTCCATGTGGGGAGAATAAATATGTCTTGTCATATTGATTTTGCCAACTTTTTCACTCAGATCAGGTTTTATGATGTGACTACCAGTTTGGATGGCAAAAAAGGAAGATATATCAGCACATGGAATCTCCTCATACAAATGCAGGGTCATAACAACAATCACAACTATACATAAACACCTGGATGTATCTCTATTTCAGAAATAATCAAAGTCTTCTGACATTCAAAAAAGTTTTGAAAATTGGCTAAACAATTTACAGAATATATTGAATAACAATATTATTAATTAGTGAATAAAAGTATATAAATTTTGGTGACAAGCTTGAACAGCATCTACACAACCTATTCTACAAACTGAAGAGACAGAGGGGTGGTGTACCATTGTCATCAGCCAAGGATATAGGTTATTAATTACACCCAAAGTGGCTCAGTGGTAACAGTACATGACTTCAAACTGAAAGGGCCATGGTTCAATCCCCGTCAGGGGTAACTGTGTAGTGTCTTTGGGAAAGACAATCTCAATTTCCCACATGGGGGCACTGTGGTGCTGTGTACTAAGATGTACTGATTGTCAATGGCAAATTGTCTTCAACTAATGCTAACCTTGCTTGTGTGGAGTTAGTACATAGGGGAGTCTGACAGTTGCTTGCCACCACTCAATGGTTCTCTCCAGTTACTCCACTCCGGCTTCTTCCACCCATAAAACTATCTGACAAGAGGTGACCCTGGCTGTTGAAAGTGGCATTGATCCTCAATATTTATTCATTTATTTATTGGTGTTTAAGGTCAAATATTTCTGCACAACAAATTAAACCCCAATAAATAAATATATAAATAAATTACACCCCAAAAATAGGAGGGCAGCATGGGATTTCTTGCTCAAAAGTCAAAAAGCCAAGTGACTGAATTGGAAGGCAGTCAACCAGTTGAATGGAAAAACAAGACAGAGGAATTTGGTGACCCAAAACCAAGAAAACTAGCTAAGGAATATGACCATATTAATAATAATAATTATCAAACCCATATGCATACTACAATTATTGTATAGACTACAGCTAGAATCAACATAAGACTATAACATGAGAAATGATTAGCATGAAAATTAAATCGTTCCAAAATTATTTGTTACTTTTTGGACTTACCACACTGACACAATGTGTCACATAATCATCTCTCTAGTATGAAACAGGTGACAATTTTGATGTCTGCCACACCCCCTCCCCCAAGTGAATCTGGCATAAAGGAAAAAAAAAAAAACCTTCAGCATGAGATAACTATTGTTCATTTATTCATGTATGTGCTTAGCCAGCTCAATTTCTAATTGATCGGGGGGTCATAATTTTGTCTTGGTGTAACCAGGAGGGGGGTGGGGCGGAGGGGGAATTGCTTATACAGGCCTGCTCAAATTGGGCGAATAATCGTTTCGTTCGCCTAAAAGTTGCCCTAATTTTTTTATGGCGAGCTGTTTCCCATTCTCCCAAATTTTCAGCTGTGTTTCTGATGTATCCGACTAAATACAAAACTTGAAAGCCAGTTGCCTTTTCTTACTGTTTATACATGGAGACCGGTCGACACTAATTTAATTAATTACTTGCGAAAGTATGGTTGTTACTTGTACAATGTGTGTGGAAATCCCCAGCAAATGTGTGAGATCATATGTGTGACGTATTTACTATTGACAGAGCAAACCACTTGTACAATAAATAACTGACTGTGGAGACTATGCATTCATCATAGAATGTTTTATTTTTGTCGCAACACACCTTGACCTTCTTGTTCTCCATATCATCGCGCATGATATTGATAATTCTTCCCAAGCAGTGGGCTAAACTAATTAATAACGTTGTCAAAATAAAACGGTGCAACTGAAGATTTTCAGTTGTTGAAACCATGTTGTAAATATATTTATTTAGAGGAATAATTACTTCCAGCTGAAAAGAATAAAATTTTCATGCTGAACTCAGTCACAGTCCTCAAATTTTAAAGTTATCAATTGGTACAGTATCAATCATGAGGAAATCGTCTCATGGTGGTGTTTCAGGTCTGTAAACAAACTGAACAGCAAAACAGCTGAGTTAGCATGTATTGCGGTGTACACCGACGCGATCTTATAATATAATTCAACCTCTTTCTTTTTAAAATTGAATCATTAATACATACTTTACCCATGGTAGAGATTTGTTTAATTGTGGTGTGCTGTAGGCACAGGGAACAGATGAGTGCTGTTTCAGCTCAATTAATTTGTAGAACTCAAACTGATCAATAAACCTGTCGGTCACTGTCTGAAAACGGAAACTCTTGTCCAATGTTTGCTTTACTTTCCTAAGAAACTGAAAGTGAAAATTTGCATGGATTCTTTTTAGAGCAATCAGGAGCATGTCTAAAGAGATATTATTTTAGTGGCACACTTTTAACATGTTGAGTGGTTTCCATTCAACGTTATTACAGTGCAATGCTGAAATGGGTTACCTTAAAATAATTAGGGGAACCCATAAACAGGTTGCCTTAATTTTCAATTTGTGCAGGCCTGTGACACATTGACATTTTTCGGACCCACCCACCCTTACCTGCAATTGCAATTCCTCCCCACATCAAAAGTTTATGTTATTCAGGTAAACAGAATCTGAATTGTTTTGCAAGTCAATATAATAATATGTAATGTGATGTACATTATCAACACCATCAATGTTTGTTCAATACCTGTCACCAGATATAACTCAAACAATTAACTGGTAGAGTGCTGGAAGCCAAGACACATTGCTCTGTCGCTGAGGCACTATCCAATGAAATGTGACAGAGCAATATTTGATTGAACAAAACTGTCAGATCTGATAAGGTAATTCCAATAGCAGTAACAAATATATGAATAAGGCCACACAAAGCAGATCTTCTGTTTCTCAGGCCATTATTTGTGAGATTGCATGCGGGCGAGCGTTTTTTTATTTTATTTTTCATTTCAGTAATTACTTCTTTGCCATCAAAAGTTCATGTTCTTGGTTCAAGTTTTAGGCCTCATAATCTACAGAATAGCATGGGTGGTGGTGTATTTCATCCCTTGAGTGCAAGAAGGCTTTGCAATGCTAAAGCATTGCAAAGCCTTCTTGCACTCAAGGGACAAATTCGTCAATTTTTTTCAACTTGGGTAAAATATCAGACATTAACTATTTAATTTTAATTTTTTTAAAGTTTAAATTGGTTATAAAAAGAGAGCAAGCGGCAGCCAAAAGGACCATGCGGGAGTGCCTGAGAGACAGATTTTTAATTTTTTTAGGCCTAATGATATTTCTGTTATGATGTTGAATCAGGTTGAGTGATATTTTATCAACAGCAAGTTGATGCAACGACATACCACAGATGATTTTATTGTTTCCTTTTCTTTCATTTTCATGCCAAATCAAAGTTTTATTTATTTCCTTATGATTACAGAAGACTGAAGGCATATAACTGTCTTTATCAAAGATTTCCTACGCAGGACACTATGGTGGAATTCACAATGGTGAAATTGGGTTGCTGCCACAACTCTCAAGTTAGCTTGAGACAGTTAGGGTACGCATGAGAATAACAATTGTAACCTCACAACAGCATACAAATATCCAGGGATATCCAGCTGGGATATCTTCATTTTATTTTTCTGCAATCTCTGTGTATTACATGAGTTAGAATGTGGAAACTGGTTGCATAAATTATGAAAACCCATATACTGCGTTCAAAGTAGACACAGTCTGGATAAAAATGCATGCATTTTTTTTCCAATGTCCACACGACACCCACCCGTCTCCACATGAGTTCCAGTGACAATCACACAAGTTTCCTGTCATTGGATGCATATATACTGCTCAGAATGCCTTATGGTTGGTATGCAAATAGATGCAATGCATGGTGAAGCTGTTTTGGGACAAAAATACACTATAAAAATGGATAAGGAAGAAATTTGCATGATCTTGGAGAAAACTCGTTTTTGACACATGGGTACCCCCCCCCCCCCCCCCCCCCCACACACACACACATGTTGTGTCACACAAATTTTTTTATTCCCCTCCACCCCCCTCCCTCCTCAAAAAAAAATTATACTGGAAAATTTTAATTTCATTCCATACCACCACATTGACACAACATGCTGAATGAATTGTAAAAAAGCACTGCTCCACTTCCCAGGGTTCCCATGGGGACTGCAAGTTCCCAAGATAGAATGCAGAGAAAGTAAAGTAACATGTCCAATAGGCTGCTTTCTTATGGTCAGAAATAGACACCAAAATAGCGAAAGCTTATGAAGTAAACAGGCCCTGACGGATGAGGTGTGAGTTTTTTGTATGAATGTAAACCAGAGATGAGTCGGCAGGGTGAATTGACTGGAGAAGTCACTGCGAGTAGGCAAACTTTGCTCTTTAATCACTAAAAAGCAACTCTGAAGTTGCAGCGTGAAAATTCATTCTACCTTGAAATTAGGTGAAGTTCGCACACAATTTAAAAAAAAAAACATCTAAAAGACATTTTGTTGGACATATTAAATGATGTTTCATCTAATTTACCTAATATTCTTAGTGAATAGAATAAACGAAATAAAGGGTTTTGATTTACGGGACTTGCACATTGAAAACACCCTGCACATTCAGGCGCATTGGGCAATTTACAGACTAGCAGGCCTGAAAATAAGCAGCCTGACATTTGCAGAATGAGGTCCCCAGAGGGTGAATTTCATGGTGCTATCCCCATAGAGTGGGCCAGTTTATCCTCTGGGTACCACTTTCTGTTCAGTTTTGAGACCCTGATTCAGATTGTGGTTCACAGAGGGCAAATGTAGTGATGCTATCCTGCTGTGCAGGGTAGCATCACTAAATTCACCCGCTGGGGACCTCATTTTGCAGATGACAGTCTGCTTATTTTCTGACTTGCTGACTAGTTGGAAGTGGATCCACCTGTCAAATGCAACCAACATTCAGACTAAAGAGACTGAAGTAACAATTTTTACATGTGATAAGGCCACACAAAATAAATTAATTGATTCTCAGTCATTTTTTTTTTTAAATCAGTGAGGGAGGGAGGGAGGGAGGGTTTTATTTTTAATTTTTATTTTGCAAAAAGTGAGCAAACATGGAGAGGATTTTCTCAGTCCTTTTACATATAGAAATATAGAAAGTGCATACTTATACAAATAAATTTATTTTTAATTTGAAAAATAAAACATTCCTGTAAAAACAAACTGTAGATACTGCAATTCAAAGGCTACATATTCTTTTGATGGTCATATCTTTGAAGTAAAAGTACTTAATCTATGGGAAGTTGCCTCATTACAATTTATGGGGGAGTGCTTTTTGGCACTCTCCCATAAATTGTAACAAGGCAAAAACATATTGAAGACGCAACTAAATAAATATGCATCAATCAAAAAATGTAAAAAGTTTCGGGTCTCCCCGAGTTTGCACTAATATTGAAAGACACTGAAAGGCAATAAAAATGTCCCAATGAGGGGGTTCAAATTCAATGAGGGATTGCCTGAGAATCAAAACACAGGGGTTTTTTTTAGCCTAAGCCAACACTTTCATAATATGGAGCACTTGGGCTGTGTAGTTGTGTCGTAAGAGTGGTAATGTTTGGGTTAACATCCACAGTGAAACACAATTCATTCTGACAAAACAGAAAGTTCCGGTATTAAAAATACATCCATGTGAAAGTGAGGTCACATGATGGTTAACTCGAAAGGCTGGACAAAAATCTGCTCACTTTGATATGTCGTTTTCAGACTTTGACTAGTAACAAGTCAGTTGCCTTATAACATGCATTAATTCACCCAAAAGTAGAAATGAAAAGAGAAATCTCACAATTATTTGTTTCAATCACTTTGCAATTAATATGGCTGAAAGAGAATAATTATTTGGGTGTCCAAATTATCCCCACAAATGACTTGGTCCCAACTCATGGGTTGATTCGTCCAACAATCATTCCTCACAAACGAAGCAAAATTTCACGGCTTATAAACCTAAAAGTTATTCAATAAATTTTGAATGGAGATTGAAAACAAATTATCAGCAGTGTGTTGAATTTTATTTTATTTTATTATTCGGATATGAAAGCCTATTTTGTTTGGAATTGTTTTCAAAAAGGACATTCCAAAAAATAATGCAGGCAATGATGTTACCGTTTGATATGGGTATGCCAAAAAGATACACAGTCACCCAAAATCACATGCAATCATCCAAAATCATGTGCAATCACACAAAATTACATGTACGGAGTTGAACAAATATGCCGAGACTGAATGTGAGCCTGTTATTAAGTCTGTGGAATGGGGTGGGGGCATCCTGGAATTAATTTTTCTGCAAATTTTATTTTTCTAAATAAATTACAAGAACAAGTTTTTTTTCTCTCTCTCTTTATTTCTCTCAGCTTTTGTAAGGTATTTACGTACGAGAAAGCCATGTAATGGAGCAAACATGCAGAAGCCCATTTTTCATACTTTTCCTTCTGGCGGCAAAACTTATCCCTGTTTTCAAATGACTGCTCCCTAGAGCCTGTTGGGGTGAGAAGTGACTTCTTCCTCAATTTACCCCCTAGGCTGGTCTCTGATGTAAGGCTTTCATGCACTTTATGGATATTTGCCTGAATCCAATGAGATTTTGAGTGTGGAGATGCGTCTTTTCTTTTAGGAATGAGTGAAAGAAAGAATCTCTTCCTGTCTTTTCTAATAAAACTTGTTCTGGTAACATACATCCTAATTGCTTTAACTGGGATGTGAGTGGGCCAACTACTGGATTGAATTTACAATGGAAGAACCATAAAGCTTATATGTAAGGCAGCTACATCAGGTACTTGGTTTTCAGCCAACAACGGAAATTTTTATTGTATTACCCACACTTCTATAAATTCTGGTTCAATAGACAATGCATTAAGTAACATACCTAGCAGAAATAAAGGCAAGAAGGAAGGCTGCCTTGTATTTGAGAAGGTCAATATCAGTACCATCCAGAGGTTCCCCATCTCCCCCTCCAAGAAAAGTAAAATGAAAGGTCAATTCCATTCAGTCTTAATCTTAAAACTCTTCGTCTCTTCAATACAAAATGCTTAATTTGGCTGGAGAAGATCTAATAGCACACGTGATCTCCCCACACACAAGAAAGTAGGAAAAAGCATCTATTTATTACCCTTAATGGTCATAAGCTGAAGCCCATTAGTATCAAAAAGAAATACAAGAAATCAGCAATCTGGGCAATAGATGGATGTTTGAAGTAAACATTGTCTTCGTGATACAATCTAGTGAAAACAGACCCTTTAGCATTGTATGCTAATCTAGCAGATCATCATTTGAATGCATTTATGTCAGAAACAGGATCTGATAAAAGAAAGGCATGAAGGTGAAACTGTGTCATATCGAACTAAAATTTCCTTGATTGTCCTTGATGATGGATATTGTGATATAGAGGAAGCCAGATCAGAACATCCTGGAGAAGGGAGCCTGTCTGATTGATCCAAACCTTTTTGAGGCAGTCAAAGAACAATCAGAATAATTCTGAAGCATGAAGCCTTGATCTTGTTGAGTATGCACTGCACTACTGGTGTCAGAGGCAAGGCTCTTACAGTATCAACTGCTTTAAAGTCAGGATCAAACTGTAGTAAAATCAGGGTTGATTTGAGCTTCCTAAACTTCAAGTATTCATTCTGGTTTTCTTTCATGAAAGAATAGCAAAAGGAAAAATACAAAGATATTGTCATTAGTTATCCAATATAATTCAGTACACAGGCAGTTAAGAAAAACTGAACTTACTTCAAAGTTTTAGGGCATGATTCTGTCAAGTATAGTTGCAACACTTCATCTACTGTTGAACATTGAGATAAAACCCATGGACAATCTGATACTGACCTGTAAAAGTTCGAAAATCAACCTCTTAATCATGTCAACTAAGATTGTATAATCTCATATTTATGAAAGCTTAAAGCTCTTAACTATACATTCCAAATCCAGCTGAATAATTATAATAATAGTCTGAAAAAAGTAGAGGAAGAAAATAACTAAATAATAAAAAAAAGGCTCTGTGAAGCTTCGAAATTTGAAATGATACAAAATCATCCCAATGATTCAATTTGATATTATTCGATAATCAATTCCTATCGAATTGAATGAACTTGAACAGGAGACCTGCTGATAGAAGAGTTTAAGAAGATTTTGCTACCGAAGCTGCTTTCATTCCATTATTGAATTTTTTGCTTTTTTGATTGATTTACCCAAACTGACAAGTTACCTAATAGAATACTTGAGTGAAGAATGGCAATATTTAAGGTTGTGAGAAGTTGCAATATTTACAAATTGAAGAACCGCAAAATTCAATTTGAGATTCAATTCAAAAGTTGTTTAAACAAGGATTTTAGGAGTTAGATTAACATACATGTTAATCTAAGTCAGCTAGGGAGTTGAAAGTTCTGCTGGGTGATTTTTTTTTTGGTGGGGGGGGGGGGGGGGGGGGGTGCAAAAAATCAACTCAAAATGCTTTAAAACTCATTTTAAATCAAAGAAAAAAAATCATCCAATGGACCCCCATCCACGAGATGGATTAGGTGAACATTTTTATTTGGCTAAACTTCCCATGGCTGCCATAGGGATCTCCCCCTCCCCCACCTGCTCTCACCTCCCAGACCCTGAAGAGGTCTGGTGAGCACCATTTGAACAATCTTTAATCTTATCCACCTACATTTACAACTAACAAAAGTTGGCTCTGTCATGCATTGTCAGAATTCATTTCAACGAATATTCTCCACTGGATTCTGTGTTAATTTTACCTCCCTCTGGTTCCCACAAATATCAGTCAAGCTTAACACTTTGAACAAACTTGAGTTCAGGAGTCCAAGTAATGCTATATACCAAATATCAAAAGATTCTGATGGGTGGATCTGAAGAACTCTGTAAAGAATATTCCTCATATTGCAGTAAGTTCAAATTCAGGCTCCTATAGAGATCCCAAATATGAACCTAGGGACTTGATTTGAACAAACTTTAATCTCACCCCACTAAGAATGCTGAGTACAAAATATCCAAAGACCGACTGGTCGAACAGAAGATACTTTAAAGAAATTTCCTCATATTGCAGTAAGTGAAAATTTTGGGCCACCATGGGGAGACCAAATATGACCCCAGAGGCTTGATTTGAACAAACATGATTCTGAACCCTCTAAGGATGCTGCATAGAAAATATCAAAAGGTTCTTTGACTGGTGGATCTGAAGAAGATTTTAAAAGAAATTTCCTCATATTGCACCAAGTTAAAAATTAGGGTTCCCAAATATGAACCCTGCAACTTGAAGGCCCTAATAAAGATACTAAGTATCAAAAGATTCTAACTGGTGGATCTGAAGAAGGTTTTTAAAGAATGTTCCTCATATTACACTAAGTTTCAATTCAGGCTCCCACATGGAGCCCAAATATGACTTCAGACTTGATCTGAACAAAACATGAATCTGACAGAACTAAGGATGCTGCATACCAAATATCAAAACGTTCTTAATGGTGGATATGAAGAAGATTTTTAAAGAATATTCCACATATTGCACTAAGAGTTAATTTTGGCACCCTGCTGTCAGGGAGCCCAAGTATCACCACAGGGACTTTATTTCAACAATATGAATCTGCCCCCCCCCCCCCCCCCCCCAAGGGTGCTGTATACCAGATATCATGAGATTGTGATTGGTGGAACCAAAAAATGTTTTAAAGAAAAATCATATTGAACTGATGCACTAAGTTAAAATTCAGTTTCCCATAGGAAGCCCAAATATAAACCCAGGTACTTGATTTGAACAAACTGACTCCTCCAAGAGTGTTGTAAATGAAGTATCAATGGATTCTGACTGGTAGCTCTGGAGAAGATTTTTTTAAATTTAAAAAAAGAATGTGTGGATGCTAATGAGAGTTATGCCTCTTGAGGAGCTCCCTGTTGACATGGCAACTTTATTTGAGCAACTTTATTTTAACAACTTGAATTGAAATATGATAAGGAACATGCATATCACATTTGGTTGAGTTTGGTTCAGTAGTGTCTAAAGAGCTGATGTATAGTTCACAGCAGATGACGAACGGAAAGTTATCACCAAAGCTCCCCTTGAGCAATGCTAACTAGAGGTACTGTGAGCAAACTCACAAAGTGATACCCCACCGTGCCTGAAATGTATAAGTTAGATTATCTCCCCTTGGAAATGTCAGAATGGAATTATATTGCTTCATGCACATCTTCATATGGAGTTCTTCCATTGTGTAAAGTTTCATGAAAATTCTTCAAACGGTTTAGGAGTTGCGCTTACAAGGATGCACAGACGGACAGATGGACAGACAGATGGACAGACAGACGGATGGACAGGGTGATTTCTATATACCACCCCCAAACTTTGTTTGCGGGGGGTATAAAAATAAATTTATTTTGCAAAAAGCAGCTAATTTCGTATCTATTTCAACTCAGTCACTCCTTCTGAATAAAATACTGAAGATCCGTGATTATTAACAGCATTCATTAAATTTAGAAAGTAATTTCCTTATGATGATTGTCTGAGATTTATGTCAGAAAACTGGTTGCCTTAATGACACTTCAACAGCCAAGGTCATATTGCATTGGTGACAGCTTTATGGGTGGAGGAAGCCGGAGCACCCGGAGAGAACCACCGAGCAACGATGAGCAGCTGCCAGCTCCCCAACATCGTAACTCCACACTGCAGCACAGGCAGGGTTAGATTGGTTGAAGATATGCGCACCATCGACGTGCAGTACGCCTGAGTACACCGGCATCATCGTGCCACCATCTGGACAATCGGGGTTAAGTGCCTTGCCCAAGAACACAACGCGAGTCCGAATTGAGCCCCCAATTATAATCTGAAACAACTGAAACTACAAGAACATTAATCCCTCTACCTAACACAAATGTATACATGAAGCCATAGCAAAACCTCATGCATATGTGCTTTTGGTGCTTATCACGTATACCAAGTTTCAAACCAATCCTATCTTAACCCTTTACCTAACATGAAAGGCAGACGGCACTTGAAAACAAAATTCTTGAATAACTAGATTTTTTTTCATTTTTTGAAAACATAGCTTATGTTCCCTTATTGGAATGAGCTCAACAAGCTTGACCCAATGAGGGGTCATAACATTACGTGTACAGTGCATTAAAAATCTGAGTCCTCTTAATCAAAGGTAATTAAGATCAGTCAGCCTATAAATAGATTCTGTCAATCATTGACTGCAATAGAACTATTTCAGTCACCATGGAAATAAACAATCCGGCTGTCCATGTTGAGATGAGTGAGGAAATGTTAATTATTTATACCAGAAAGAAAACTGGGATTGTTGAGAGTATTATAACACAAACCAGTAATTTACATTAATTTATCTTTTATTACGGTAATTAAAACAACTATGTATATTATCAAATATAGACTTTGGAAATCGAGTTTTTAAATTTAAAACAAATGAAAGAGTCAATGACTCTGTAGCTCAACTTGGATATGACAGGAATTAGTATTTGCTGTGACAAAGACAACTGAATAATGAATATGACAGGAATTAGTATTTGTTTTGGCCCAGTCAACAATAATAAAAGAATTACAAGGTGACTGTAATGGACTACAGATTAAGACCAATCATTGTAGATTATTATTTTTGTGTGGAAATTTTCAGTCCCAAACAAAATATTTTCAGACTAAAATTTTTTCTTCTTCTTCTTAAAATTGACCAAAATGCATCAAAACACAAAAAACTAATTTTCCGGATTTTGGTCCAAAATTTTCTAAGTCCCACCCGGACCCCAAATTTTCAGTGTAAAAAAATTTTTTTTTTTTTTTGTCTTAAAATTGACCAAAACGCATAAAAAACCAAAAAACTAATTTCCGGATTTTGGTCCAAAATTTTCTAAGTCCCACCTGGACCCCTAATTTGCATAATTTATTCACGAGAAAAACTCTGTATTATATGTAATGTATCCCATGGTACTAAACATTCATACAAAAATTTATTCAAATCAGATCTTTCATTTGGAAGTTCTGCGCAAAAATCTGATTGCACTTAATTTTGAACAAAATGGCTGCTAGCGGCCATCTTGAATTTCAGACTGGACCCAAAAACACTCCTTCTCGTCCCACAGTGATAACAAATGTACCCAAGAAGTTTCGTGAAGATCGGTTCATAAATACGGCCTCTAGCCCGAGCCGTATTGGGATTTGCACTCACAGTGCTGAAAGTAACACTAAATAAATCAAAGTTAGCCTAATTGCATAATTTACGCACAAGAAAAAAACCTGTAATATATGTAATGTATCCCATGGTACTAAACATTCATACAAAAAATTATTCAAATCAGAGCTTTCATATGGAAGTTCTGTACAAAAAACAGATTTCGGCATCGTCGGTACAAAATGGCTGCTAGCAGCCATCTGGAATTTGGGACTGCACCCAAAAACACTCGTTCTCGTCCCACGGTCATAACAAAGGTACCCAAGAAGTTTCGTAAAGATTGGTTCATAAATACGGCCTCTAGCCCGAGCCATAGCAGCTTGGCACTTACAGCTCTGAAAGTAACACTAAATAAATCAAAGTTAGTTTAATTTGCATAATTTACGCACGAGAAAAAACCCCGTATTATATGTGATGTATCCCATTGTACTATACATTTATACAAAACTTTATTCAAATCAGAACTTTCATACAGAAGTTCTGTACAAAAAACTGATTTTTGCATCATCGGTACAAAATGGCCACTGGCAGCCATCTTGAATTTCGAACCACACCCAAAAACACTCGTTCCCGTCCCAGGGTCATAACAAAGGTACCCAAGAAGTTTCGTAAAGATTGGTTCATAAATACGGCCTCTAGCCCGAGCCATAGCAGCTTGGCACTTACAGCTCTGAAAGTAACACTAAATAAATCAAAGTCAGTCTAATTTGCATAATTTACGCACGAGAAAAAAACCCGTATTATATGTGATGTATCCCATGGTACTAAACATTTATACAAAACTTTATTCAAATCAAAACTTTCATACAGAAGTTCTGTACAAAAAACTGATTTTTGCATCATCGGTACAAAATGGCCGCTGGCAGCCATCTTGAATTTTGGACCACACCTAAAAACACTCGTTCCCGACCCAGGGTCATAACAAAGGTACACAAGAAGTTTCGTAAAGATCGGTTCATAAATATGACCTCTAGCCCGAGCCATAGCCAATTGTTGACGTACGGACAGACAGACAGACGGACAGACGGACGGACGGACGACGGGCCATGACAATAGCTCAAATTTGACTTCGTCAAAGTTGAGCTAAAAACTGCAGAACTATGGTCTGATTTGTTGACAAACAAACTGGGTAACATGACTAGCGTCTGATCAATCAACGGCAAAATTTGGAAAGTTGGTTGATGAAATGTATCTTCGAGATGCGAATTTCGGGCAAGACTTTATTCATCAAAGTTGTCATTACTTACTTTCTGCCTGTCGCTTCCTAAGTTTGATACATTGTCTACCCAAGACATAATGGAAAACACGCTAAACAAATGTGTTTACAAATTAAATCCAAAATTAATTTCAATCAAAATAGAAAGCTGGGGAAAATATTATCGATCGGCTGAGAGATGTGATGCCATTATTCATGTCTAGATGCATTAGGCCATTATAGGCTTGCTTGGCTCTTATGCGACTTTTACTGAGAAATATTGTAAAACGAGTCCTGGGGAATGAAGGCCTCAGCAGATGGGAGCAGCAAATTAATGAACGTCTTGTGTCAGAATTAAAACTTTCTACGAGTAGGCTTCAGAATTAAATGGTATAAAAATTCCGAAGGCAGATGGCAATGAATGAATACAGTTTGCAAATATTTTCCCATAGGCTTGATGAATTGGACGTTTCGCATTTCAGCGTGAGAGTTTCGGCCTCAAACAAGATGGCAAGGGTGTAGCCATGGAGGGTCATGGGGGTTGTACGCCCCCCCCCCCCCCCCCCCGAATCCCAAAGGTCTGCAGCCGATATTCTCCACAGCAATCTAATACATGCCTACACTGAATTTGATTCACTTTCCTCAACATGAAATCTTTAATCACTGCGGATATCAAATGTTGAATACCTAGCCCCCTCCCCCCCCCCCCACCATCTATCGCATGTTACACAAATAGGCCTATTGAGGCAAAACTTTTGTACAGTGTTCGGTTTGGGTAATGTTCAGATAGTTACCCTCCAGTCCAGTTTGGCACAAATTTTACCTGAGACACTCAGTGCACTAGAGTTTTAAAAAAAATTCTGTGTGGAGGGCCTCTGAACCCCTATTCTAGGGAGGGGCACTCCCTCTCCCAGACCCACCACCCATTTGGATTTGGTTCCTTCGGACATGACTAAGGCATGTTATGCCATGCTGCCACTTAATATTGCTCAGCCCCACCCCACCCCTTATTTGAGAATCCAGTCTGCATTCAATATGATTTATTCACACAATGAGGACTATATCACCCATAAACTTAATTAACTATAGGCGAAAAGATACCACACCCCCCCCCCCCCCCCCTCCCCCTCCTCTTTTTTAATTATTGTTCAACTTCGTCCCTCAAAAGTATGGTTCGCGACTCCATACTGGAACGAGTGTCAATGAGTGTCAGCCTATGTTTTTAGGGCCAAAAAAAAATCATGTAGTTTGTAAATTTGTTCAGGCCTTACCTACATGACAAGTGAGTGTACATAGTCTTCCATTTACATGTATGTAAGGAAAGTGTTAAAAAATTATAAACAATAAACAAACAACAACAAAAAACCCCAAACAAACACATTGTGCTGAACAGTGTGTTGGGGGGGGATATGGAACCCGGTGAGGTCATGTCCCCTTCCAGCTCCCCAACCCCTCCATTTCCGCATGTCACCATCACTGCTGTGATTGAAAAGTTATCAAGCAAGAATTAAGGAAGAAAAATTAAAATTTGGAAAAAGCCATTTCCACCAGTTGTGTGGTTCTGGTGTTTAACTATTTGCTTGCATACACAAAAATACCCTTTTTATCCCTAAAGTAACAAGAGGGATGTTACATCCCAACGCTCACCTACATTCGTGCTTGATAATGTCGTTCCAATGTAACATGCCTAATATTTAGTTAATATAAATCATTAACTAGGCATCAAATGATTAATGTGGTTTATGTGATGGCTTTGGAAAGTCTATATTTCTGCATTTATTATATATCAATTCAACATAGAATCATTGGATATAAAAGCATTTTTTTCTATTAGAAATGTTTATGATTAAGAATATGAATCGTGAGGCCAGATATTAAATCATAAATAAGAATTAGGAAAGGCTTTCATAAATCACTGAAATTGTAATTGAAGTACATTCATTGGTTAAAGAGGAGTTGCGGAAAAACATTCATTCAAGAAAGTGACTATAAGTCCCAACAAAAATACATCACATCAACAACTAAAATAAGCCTTAATGTTACTAGTAACAAGTATGAGAAAGTATTAAATAAAAAAAAAAAGTAAAAAAAATTTTTTTTTAAAGAAAGTGAATATAAGTCCCCAAAATCCCCCTCAAATTCCTCAAATATGCATGTAATAAGGGCGCAACGTTACCACAATGTAGTTCAGTAACCCATGCGTACAATATCAATTGCCTGGAAAGACACATAGAAACAGAACTCACCTTAACACCTCACCTTAACACAAACTTTTAGAACTTAAAATTGAGTAAGTCAGATAAAAACGTGAACATTGTGACTGAAAAAAAGAAAAGAAATCAGTTAAATTTCTGCATACAGTAGGGTTAATACCTACAGTTGTTATTGAAATGAGAAAATAAATAGTAATGAGAGGTGAAGGCACCACAATCTGCACAAAAGCTGACTTTAACGCAAATTCTTACAATGCCTAAACGCTAATTCTTACAAGTTTTGGCAGAAAATCAGCCTCAAATTCCTCAAATATGCATGTAATGAGGGTTAAATATTACTGCAATGGAGTTCAGTAACCCAAGCGTAGAATATTAATCGCCTGGATAGACACATAGAAACACAACTCACCTAAACACAAAGTTTACAAAGTTTTACAACTTAAAATTTACTAAGTCCGAGAAAAACATGAAAATTTTGACTGAAAAAAAAGAAAATTTCCATTAAATTTCTGCATACAGTAGGGTTAATACCTACAGTTGTTATTGAAATATGAAAATCAACAGTAATGAGAAGTTAAAGCAGCACAATCTGCACAAAAGCTGACTTTAACGCAAATTCTTACAACACCTAAACGCAAATTCTTACAACAACTTTTGGCAGAAAATTTTAGGTGAAATTTGGAAAAAAGTCATAGTATCAGGGTTAAATACTGTTCTGATAGTCCCCTAAAACCTACATATGCAATATCAAAGGCCCAAGCCCACTGATCTTTGAGAACTCAGCTTAACACCTCACCTTAACACAAACTTTTAGAACTTAAAAATTTACTAAGTCCGAGAAAAACATGAAAATTTTGACTGAAAAAAAAGAAAATTTCCGTTAAATTTCTGCATAGAGTCGGGTTAATACCTACAGTTGTTATTGAAATATGAAAATCAACAGTAATGAGAAGTTAAAGCACCACAATCTGCACAAAAGCTGACTTTAACGCAAATTCTTACAACACCTAAACGCTAATTCTTATAACAAGTTTTGGCAGAAAATCAGCCTCAAATTCCTCAAATATGCATGTAATGAGGGTTAAATATTACTGCAATGGAGTTCAGTAACCCAAGTGTAGAATATTAATCGCCTGGAAAGACATATAGAAACACAACTCACTTAAACACAAAGTTTACAAAGTTTTACAACTTAAAATTTACTAAGTCCGAGAAAAACATGAAAATTTTGACTGAAAAAAAAGAAAATTTCCGTTAAATTTCTGCATACAGTCGGGTTAATACCTACAGTTGTTATTGAAATATGAAAATCAACAGTAATGAGAAGTTAAAGCAGCACAATCTGCACAAAAGCTGACTTTAACACAAATTTTTACAACACTTAAACGCAAATTCTTACAACAACTTTTGGCAGAAAATTTTAGGTGAAATTTGGAAAAAAGTCGTAGTATCAGGGTTAAATACTGTTCTGATAGTCCCCTACAACCTACATATGCAATATCAAAGGCCTGAGCCCACTCATGTTTGAGAAATTAACCTTAACATTAAATCTTACAATATTGGACACGCCGGACGCCGACGCCCGAGGTTATGACAATAGCTCACCACATCTTACAGATGTAAGTGAGCTAAAAATCAGACTGTCACAAATCAGACAATTATAGTCAATCAGTCAATCTGTGTTTGTACGCACAATCACCAGAAAGATGGCCCTTTGGGGTTATTTGACATTCTGATAATCGCATATACTGTGAGCTTAATGGTTAAAGGAAAGTGTGTATCTGTAGGACAGAAAACAAGGAAAGAAAATTACAACTTTTTATTCAGCAATAACACTGAGTAGCATGTATTTTTTCACGAGTGCAATGTGTTTCACACAGTCAGGTCGAACACATGCACGAGAATCCAGACATTTTGCAGTTTAGTGCAAGTACATTCACTCCTATGCAGACCACCCCATTCTGTTAAATCGAATCAAACGTCATATTATAGCAGTGGACAACTTATTTTTTGACAGTGGCTGCTGCCCAGTAGCCTGGTGCAAACTCTGCTGAGAACAATGCCATATTGGACAGATCTGAAAACGTCAACCAAGTGTAAATTCCACCCAGATAATATTTCAAGTTCAGTGTGAAAATGGAAAAAAAATATATTTAAAAAAAAGTTAGTAAAGGGACTTC